>OY720675.1:20704713-20771499 GCA_963170755.1 Amphimallon solstitiale | reverse complement strand
CACGCACTTTTATTACTAAATCTCTTCGGCGATTCTAGTATATATAATCAATACCGGTTGCATGGATTATATCGTAAATATATTTAAGCTTATGGACGAAAACTCCCAATTTAACCCATTTAAATTAATACTACTATATTATGGTACTACATGGTTCTAACTAAAGGTTAAAAAGCAACATACCAGACCTGGTCTGGATTCTGGTGTTTTCTTTAACTAGTCCCTTTTAGTTGCGTGTTCTGTTTGGGTAAATCTTCAATTAAAACACCAGCCGGTGGATGTTTTTCTGATTGCGTGCTTACCGTCTACAATAAAAGTAGAGATTATTGATATATATAGAATCAATTAAAAAACAACTACCAGACCTGGTCTGGATTCTGTTGTTTCTTTAACTAGTCCATTTTGTTGCGTGTTCTGTTTGGGTAAATCTTCAATTAAAACACCAGCCGGTGGATGTTTTTCTGATTGCGTGCTTACCGTCTACAATAAAAGTAGAGATTCTTGAGAATATACAATTAATTAAAATGCCGCCTAAACAACAGGCGGGGCCACTATATATCTATCAAGTATTGCCATTTTCAATTTCATGTTTTATATAATAAGTTGCAACAGAAACATTGCATAGCACGTCTAACTTTACTGAAGACGTGCTTGCTGGACTATAATTATTAATGTGAAATTTATACTATTATTATATACAGGGTGAGTCATTAGCAGCCGCATCCTCAATTCCTACTTTGCATTTTAAATAAGATAAAAAGCAATGGCTGGAAGATTCATGCTGCTTGGAGAGCATATTCTAAAGAATACTTGCAGCTCTGTCGCACTTCCGGTTTCACCGGAATAGCATTAAGCTTATTTTTGAAATAACTCACCCCATGTATTTCTGGATTTTCTAGTACTGTTTTAAATTGCCTAGTCAACTGTTTTTTCTTATTCAAAATTGAGCCAAAAGTTTTTGAGTTATTAATATTTTTTGTCAATTTTGGACAAAAACACGTGTTCAGATTAAAAATTATATTCGCATGGTTTTTAAATGTAAAAACATTAATTTTGGTGGTGCGTGTAGCCAAGAAAATTCTGCATCATTTGGTATAAGTTGCACTTGACAATGTCTTAAGAAACTATCTTTTTTTCAAAGCCTACTTCCTGAAATATTGACGTACCAAAAACATATTTTTTTTTTTAAACGGAACATCCTGTATTTTATTATGGTATTTTGTTCCTTTTTTTATTCTTTTTCGTTTTTTTAACTATGGCCTATACCTATCTTTTTTAATTTCTGAGTTAATCACTATAGGAACAATCGGCGGTCAAATAAAAAACTACGACCGTTGTTCTACGCACCCAAAATTTCGTTTAACCAATGGGAAGGCTTGACCGACTTTGTCAAATGTCAAACAGTGGCGACTGGTGAGTCGTTTAGGTGGGACAATTATATAGACAAGTCTGATTCGTTTATTATCGGTGATATACTCGCAGATGCCGAGCATATCACCGATAATAAATGAATCAGTCTTGTCTATGTAATTGCCCCACCTAAACGAACTCACCAACCGCCACTGTTGTCAAATCGTCAAAGATTAAAGCCAACTATTCCAAAACTCATAATTTAACAGAATACAGCATTTTTAGTTAATATTTTAATTCCAGCAATGTTCGGTTCCAGTGTTTTCTTTTCAATTTTCTTTGCCTAATGCTCTTCCGAATAGATGGCTGCAACTTTTCAAAATTATCAATAATTATTAACCAAAGCAACAACAAATTAAAGTAAGACAAACAAATTTCATCAAATAATATGTACAATATAACTACCATTCTTTTTTCCAAAGAAGTACTAACGTTACGGAAAACGTTGTGACTAATTCTTGTAAACGCATTTCTGATTCTAACTTTCATGTCTTCTTTGGTAGTAGGAAACGTTTGATAAACTAGATCTTTTACGTATCTCCACAAAAAGAAGTCTAATTTGGTCAGATCCGGTGATCTTGCAGGCCATCGTAGAAGACCACCCCGCCCAATTCACTTGTTCTGAAACTGATGATCCTAATCTAGATATTCACGAACTTGATGACTATAATGAGCTGGGGCTCCATCATGGTGAAACCACACGTGACCAATTGCATGTTCAGGAAGATTTTCCAAAAAGTTTTGAAAATCCGTTCGTAGAAAACGAACATACTCTTCTCCAATAACATTTCCATCAAGGAAATAAGGTCCAATTATGTAACCACCCACTATTCCTCCCAAGCATTTAATGACCAACGATTCTGAAAGTGTGTGATCTGATCAAAGTGAAGGTTTTGCGTCATAATAATGAAAGTTGTGACGATTAACGTATCTATTTTTATGAGAGGTAACAACAACAAAAAAAATCAGAAACCACACGTGACCTATTGCATGTTCAGGAAGATTTTCCAAAAAGTTTTGAAAATCCGTTCGTGAAAAACGAACATACTCTTCTCCATTAACATTTCCATCAAAGAAATAAGGTCCAATTATGTAACCACCCACTATTTCTCCCAAGCATTTAATGCCCAACGATTCTGAAAGTGTGTAGGTCTGATCAAAGTGAAGGTTTTGTGTCATAATAATGAAAATTATGACGATTAACGTATCTATTTATATGAAAGGTAACAACAACAAAAAAATCAGAAACCACATGTGACCAATTGCATGTTCAGGAAGATTTTTCAAAAAGCTTTGAAAATCCGTTCGTAGAACACGAACATACTCTTCTCCATTAATATTTCCATCAAAGAAATAAGGTCCAATTATGTAACCACCCACTATTCCTCCCAAGCATTAAATGACCAACGATTCTGAAAGTGTGTAGGTCTGATCAAAGTGAAGGTTTTGTGTCATAATAATGAAAATTGTGACGATTAACGTATCTATTTTTATGAAAGGTAAACAACAACAAATTGAGAAATTCAGGTTGTTCTTCTAATTTATCTACTGTCCATTGACAAAAATGTAAGCCATTCTGAAAATCTCTTTCATCTAACTCCTGTCTTAATTAATATGATATGGATGAAATTTATGTGTCCTAATCACTCGGGATACTGAAATTTAACTTATATCTAACTAACGACTAACTTTCCTAGTACTAGTATGTAGTATGGGAGTCTTCGACTATACTCGCAAGTACCATAAACTCATTGTCCTCACCATCGCTGTGCGTAAAATCTGGATGCTAGCAAAGAATTTCTTTCAGACAACGAATAGAGATGCTTCCATTAATTTGACATAAACATTTACCGACTTTGTTCGACAGTTAACTCAGGCAGTCGGGCCTTCCCATTGGTTGAACGAATATTATGCACCCAAATATTCGTTCAACCAACAACAGCGCTCGCTGTTTGCTTTTATTTAACAAAAATGAAACAATAAAAAAAGGAACAAAATGCCGTAATAAAATTTCATTTAAAAAACAATAATTTTTTGGTATGTAAAAATTTCCAGAAGTAGGCTTTGAAAAAACAAAGTTTCTTGAGGTCTTGTCGAGTGAAAGTTATACCAAATGATGCAGAATGTTCTTGGTTACACGCACCACCACGTGTAACCAACACGTGTTTTGATCAAAAATTTCCAAAAGTATTTAATAACTCAGGCATTTTTCGTTCAATTTTGAATAAGACAAAACAATTGAATAGGTAATTTAAGACAATACTAGGAAATCCAAAAATATATAGCGTGAGTCATTAAAAAAAATAAGGTGTGTGAGCTACGAAGAAGAGACTGCTAATGACTCACCCTGTATAATAAAGTACTGTTTTATAATTTTTCCAAACTTACCTCTAATGCAATTGGAATAGGCGGTATACTCGTATCTCTACGATTCAACTAACATGCAAAAAGTAAACGAAAATTCTAAATTAATACATTCGTATTTGCCAATGAGTTCTTATTTACCCGTGCTGGAATGGGTACTGCTGCGACTGTTTGCTTGGGGATGTCTTTTGTCTGTCCCTATAATTTTGAGTTGATGACTAAGTAGAAATAATGTTTTAAGAACAAAATTTCTCTGACGAAATTTACCTGAATAGTAGCTGATCCTGACGGAAATGGTGGATGCGGCGGATTTGGTCTTTCAATGTCTCGACGATTTCTCTGATTAAAAGATTGTTTCGTGAGAAAATAGGGATGAAAAAAATGAAAACTACCTAGTATAGAAACGGTATCGTAATGTGGTAATTTTAATAAAACGATTAAGCATAATTTGTATCAGCAAAGCTATATGTTTTAGTTGTTCAATTAATTCAATTAGGGTAAGCACGCAATGAAAAACGTATGAAAATCATTCTTAAGAATTAACTAATGTGATTCAAATGAAAATTATACCTACAGTGAAAGCTATTTAATAGCTTTCTTAGGCGACTGACTTATTCGTTCTTTAACTTATGCGACATAGGTATGATGAATTTCGTAATAAATTATTGAATCATTTGCAACAATATGACTGTGTATTGCAAATAATTTAACAATTTGTTGTGAAATTGAACTACACGAGCATTAGAAAGAATCGCACATGTTGGGGAACGAATAACTCAATAACCTAAGAAGTCTATTCGAAAGCTTTTACGACAGAAAACGTTCATAAGGAAGTTCTGTTCTCTTTAGAACTGCAGAATTTAAAATTTCTGCCTACGCAGCAAAATGATTGGTCTCCATAGCAACTAAACATTTAAGTTTTTTTGACAAGAAAACGCACAACAATTAAATAATATTTCTAACAAAAATTTACAACATATTCTTAATTATTGTTAACATTAATAGTAGAACAGCAACAGTTTCGTATAGACACTCTTCCTTTTATTTATCGCTTACCTTACTGAATACATTTACTATATTACTAGTTAAATCGCTTCAGAAGTAATTCCTAGTTTTGCTTGCCATTGGAGTCTTCATCGTGGGTGTAACTAACGAGTGATTATAAGAGGCAAGGGCCCCGGACCATGGGCCCACTCGATCATAATTTAAAAAGAAAGGCATTTTCCAAAGAGTACGTGAGTCCATGAGAAGAAGAGCAGAGGCATGCATATTAGCAGGAGGTGGACATTTCCAACATCTGATTTAATTTATTTCTTTGTGCGTTCAGGATAATTTGCTGTTACCATTTCAAAATGTATGTAGATTAGGTTATTCTCTTAAATAAATTGTTGTTTAAAGTTACATAAATAGTTTTTCTCATAGGTGGTCTAGCGAGATGCACATGATTGAATTTTCTTTTAAACTTTAGCACCCTGGGCCTTCAACATTTAAATCTCTATTTACTGCAGAATTGGTAAGGCGATTTGTTCGGCAACCAGTAATACATTCAGTCACATGGTTGAGGTGTTAGCTGGTGCACGTTCTGGCCACTGTGTTACGTCTTTCAGTAGAAAACGGTAAGGAAACTCATAATTATAGTAGTAGCATAATTAATAGTCGCCAAAATTTCATTCGTGGACAAAAAAGGCATAGCGCTATTTATTTCTAGTGATTTATATCGGGTTTCTTAGTTATTTAACCTAACTTGTATGGAATGAATCAATCGGTTATTTGTTTCTGTTCCTAGTGAATGCTACAAATGCTTCGCGGGGTAACTTTGATCAAAAGTTCGGGGCTACTTTGATCATTTGATCAAAGTAACCCCTTGGTTGGTAACAACTCAGTAACTGTAGCTTTATTTTGCTATTTCTAGAAAAATGGTCCGAAATTACAAATCCAAAGTTGGCGGTCGATGCTACAGAAATTATTCAGATGAAAATATAGAAGAAGCACTAGAAAAAGTATTTAATCAACAATGGTCTATTCGAAAGGCATCTAGAGTTTATAAAATTGCATTTGGCACTTTATATAACAGATATAAAGGACTGCACATAAGACAAGTGGGACACCCACGCTTGTTTACTACTCAGGAGGAACTGCAGTTTATCAAGTGTGCAGCTATATGCGGGGATTGGGGTTTCCCTTTAAGTAAGTCCGACTTGCAACAACTGGCTAAAAATTTCCTGGACAGTCAAGGTAGAGTGATTCCTGGTTTAGAAAACAATAAACCAGGAATAGACTGGGTGGATAGTCTTCTTAAAAGACATAAATCAGAGGTAGTAAAAAGGGTAGCTGCGAATATTAAACGAGCTCGAGCATCAATTAACGAAGAAACGTTAAGACAATATTTTGAGAACCTTAAAGCAACTATTGGTGACGACGTACCTCCCAACAATTTATTTAACTATGATGAAACAAATTTTGCCAACGATCCTGGTAAAAGATTTAAAATCTACAGACGGGGAGTAAAATATCCAGAACAGATCTGTAACTTTAGCAAATCGGCAACAACGATAATGATGTGTGGCTCTGCCTCAGGAGTATTATTGCCCCCCTACATCATCTACCGAGCAGATAAGATGTGGAATACCTGGACAATGAATGGGCCAAAAGGTTTCCCATGTTGTGATGCACGATGCTGTTCTGCAGGTGCAAGATATAACAGAACGCGTCACGGGTGGATGGAGGCATTAACATTCCAGGACTGGTTCATGCATTGTTTTCTACCTCATGCAAAGGCTTTGGATGGAAAGAAAGTCATTATTGGTGACAACCTGGCGGCACATTTTTCGGAGCCTGTTTTAAAAGCATGTAGTGAAAATAACATAGCTTTTGCATGCCTAGTGCCTAACTCAACTCATCTAACGCAGCCTCTCGACGTATCATTTTTTAGACCAATGAAAAGAGCATGGCGTTCGGTACTTTTAAAATGGAAGAATAAAAATCCTCGTTTGGCGTCGTTACCAAAAGAAGACTTTCCCAGACTGCTTCAAGAAGCACTGTGTACTATGGATAAACCCGAATCAGACAATCGATCTGGAGCCATAAGCAGAAATTTAGTAAGTGGCTTTGCTGCATCAGGTATCCATCCACTGAATCCAGACAAGGTATTATGCAAGATCCCAGGCTATGAAAAAGAAGCACCAGCAGACGCCATAAACACCACACTAATTAATTATTTGAAATTCCAAAGATTTGACGATAATGATAAGCCTCGTAGAAATAAAAGGACAATGTTACGAGTAGAGCCAGGCAAGAGCGTTACCCACATTACAGCTGAAAGCAGCAATCGAAGCATTAATCTGGAAGAAACAGGCAGCAACATCTCCCTAACTGCATCAGATGTAAGCAACGAAATAAATGATCAGCACGACCTAGATGATAATAATTCAAACCAAGACAGTGATGCAGACAGTAATAATCACCACAACGAAAATATAAGCGACGTTTTTGTAGGAACTTATGTCCTAGTGAAACTGAAGGTAGAAGGTTCCCTGTCATACAAAACTTTTGTAGCTAAAGTGACTGAATGTGAAGCAGATGACGAGTTCATTGTTAACTTTATGAGGCAAAAGACTGGGCGAAAAGAAGATTATTATGTTTTTCCTGATATTCCTGACGAAAGTAGATTTCAGAAGTCTGAAATAATGGCTGTTATAAAGCCCTCTCACATTAAACGAGGAAAATATATTTTTAAAGCTTTAAAGGATGTATATTAGGATTCTATATTAACCCTGTCAACTCCTAGAATGTTATTTTAATTTAATTTTTTATGATGAATGTTACCTACTCTTGTTACTCTTTGTTTATTTTTATACCTACCTACTGCTTACTATTTTTGTCCTCTTTAAATACAATAAAAAGCATCATTTATTGACAAATTTGTGTTATTTCTCTGATTTTGCTAAAATTAATTTTTTTTTTGCGCATAAAGAAATCCCACATCCTCCTTATTGATCATAGTATACAGTTGCTGGGGATACATTAATCATACAGTGAAGAAACATACTAAAAATCATAAAATGTACACTACCGTCCATATTAGTTCGGACACTGAAATAAATTTAAGAAAAGGAAAAATATTTCAAAGTAATTTCTACCAAAACTTAAAATTTTTATTGAATTATAATTAATAGATGTTTCTAACGTATAATAGTAAAAATAAAAGTAATTCTAACAAAAAATAAACAAAAACTTCTTAAACATTCCGTTCATCAAAGAAACCTCCTTTCGCGCGGAGAACAGCTCGGACAATACGCGGCATTCGTGCCACGAGTTTTTCGAGGACTGTCGTTGGTAAATTATTCCATTCCTCCTGTAATATTGTCCACAAGTGACTTGTTGAGGTAGGACACGATTTTCGGACCCTCCTGTCCAATTCATCCCACAACAGCTCAATAGGGTTGAGGTCGGGGCTTTGCGGTGGCCATGTCATTATTTGTAAGGTGTTATTCTCTTGTTCATTATTTAAAAAGTTTTTACATATTCTTGCTGAGTGTTTGGGGTCGTTGTCTTGCATAAATACAAAATTTTCGCCGATTAAGCGGTGCGATGGTATTGCATTTTCTTGTAATATTTGTAAATATCCTTCTTTTCGGAAAATACCTTCAATTTTCCTCCTGTACCAGCATAGGAGAAACAACCCCAGACAAGCACGGAACTTCTGCCTTGCTTGACGGTTGGGACTAAACAATCCGGCAACATTTTCTCGCCTTTCGCTCTTCTTACAAAAACGCGCCGTGATTGCCCGAACACCTCATATTTCGATTCGTCAGTCCATAAGACCCTTTTCCACTCGTCCAGTGTCCAATCTGTATGTGTTTTTGCCCAGTTTAGCCGTTTTTGCCTGTTTCCCCGTCGAAGTAAAGGCTTTTTTACTGCTATGCGGCCATGGAGATGTGCCGCTTTTAATCTTCTTTTCACCGTAGTGACAGAGATTATTCTTGCGCGGTCGCGATTCATTTCCGCGGCGATTTCTGGTGCTGTAAGTTTCCTATTTCGTTTGCTTAACAATTTGATACGTTCATCATCGGCGTGAGATGTTATTCGTTTACGACCTGGACGTGCCCGATCTCGTAAACTGCCCGTGCGTTCATATCGCCGAATGATATCACTCACTGTCGATTTATTAACATGTGTTTTTTGGGATATTTTACGCACAGAATAACCTTCCTCATAAAAGGCAACAATTACAGAACGTTTTTCTAAAGTTGTAGGTTTTCCTCTCGGCATTGTAATAATTTTTAATACGATTCACACGCAAAATTACGCTCTTATTACCGAAGCACTCACAAGCAAGTTTATTTAGAAACCAAACCTCTTACCGATACACGATACTCTGGGGTAGGGTCAGGTAAATTTAGTAAATTTATTGCCTGCAATATCGTCGCAACAATAATCCTAATCATGAGGGTACGGATTATGAGATTAGAAAGTATAAAGTGTAATAGTTATTTAATGTTGCTTAAATCGAAATTCTTTGTAGTATTTACGTACAATTGGTTATAAACTTTATGGAAAACGGAACATTAAAAGATTATTTCTGCCTAAACGCAATTATATTACGTTTTTACATAACTTTGTAAAATTTTACCAGCTGTCCGAACTAATATGACGGTAGTGTAGGTGTGATCAATATAGCCCCAAATTCAGTATAACTTTGATCAGCTTATTTTATATTTTTTTCCTCTAAATCGACGGTGTACTAAAATTTTCGTTTGCGCTGTGCTATAGATGATGTTATTTTACACCAACTTGCATTTTTTTCTTAAAAAAATATTTATATCTTGCGCAAAATATTAATAGAAATATATCGATGGTTAAATTCTAACATGTCGGAAGCCACAATTTTTAAGATTTTGCGTTTACGTCATTTTTAAACTTTTTACACGGCTCCCGAACTAATTCTAAAAGGTCGGAAACCTCTGACCAATAGAAAGGCTTTATTTTCAAATTTTGAAAAAGATCGTATCACGATTGGCTATTGAAGTAACGGCAAATAGTCGTTGAGTTAGTCCGTTAAAATGGTTTTGTTCGGTTTGTTATTGTGTCGTGTTGAAGTGTGTTAAAAGGGTGAGTATTTAACTGTAATATCTATTTATTTTATGTTTAATTATGTGTACCATCCGTCTACTTCTATTTAAATTTACTAGAATATTATTAAAAACAGAAATTAAAGTGCTGTTTTATGCTTTTGTTTATACGTCCTTTTGGAATTATTCTTTGGAGGTAAATTATTGACGATACGACAATTTAGAATTACTGTGGTAACTAATAAATAACTTAAATAAACGTTAGGTAAATACTTGACTTATAATCAAAATTATTTAACATACTAGCATTTGCCACCAAGTTAATAATTTGGAAAATGTTATTTTTTGTGATTTATCATAACTCTCTGCATGTTACTTTCTTATACGTAGTATAAGGAAGTATTGTGATGATGAAAATTTTCGACCTCGAGATTTTTGCAGATGTCCACGTTTCGAAGTCCCCTGATACCAAAAAAGTGGTTTTTAAAAAATGTCTGTGTGTCTGTGTGTGTCTGTGTGTGTGTGACCACGATAGCGGTCAAACCGCTGTAGATATCAATTCCAAATTTTGTATTTACGTGTATAATCTGCCTCTTGAGAACTGATTAGATTTTGAGCAAAATCGGCAGACCGGAAGTAGTAGTTTACTTCAGTGAAAAAATAGAAATTTGCAAATATTTCGTCAATTACTAAGTTTAAACAAATTTATAAAGAATTCATATGTACTTAGAATTAAGTTTGAAACAAATTGTCTTAAAAAAGTTTTTTGAAATTCCAACCGGAAGTAGATCTTTTACTCTTATCGAAAATCAGTTTTTTGCGAATATCTCGCAAGTCATGCTTTTAAGACAAGTACGTTACGAGTATAAAAGTATTTAAAACGTAATTTTCAATATCTTTTATATAAAATAAAATTCAAAATTCAGACCGGAAGAACCACTTTTACTCTTATCGAATAGCGATTTTTTGCAAATATGTCGTAAGTTATGCATTCTATGTATATTTATGAAGAGTACAAAAGTATTTAGAGTTGGATTTGGAATATTTTTTGTATAAATGAAATTTCAAAATTCGGACCGGAAGTAACACTTTCATACGTATAAGAAAGTCGTGTGGTGGCCACACCTCATTTTTGTTTCTTGACATAATACACACGGAGTTGTTATATTATACCTACTCACTGTAATAGTATATTACATACCAAGGTTGAGAAGATGACTATTATTGCCCGAGTGGCGAGATTAAATTCCGAGGCGCAAAGCGCCGAGGAATTTAAGCCACAAGGGCAATAATAGTCTTCTCAACCGTAGTATGTATACTATTTTTTGTACCAGTAGTCTAGTTGGACCTTAAAACCTTAATAATTATGAATAAATTTACTCATATTTGTAAGAATGCCCTTGTAATAAAACTTCATGTAAACAAATAAGTAGGCTATATTTTGATGTTGACAAATAAGTTTTGACATAAATGCTGAAACTAAAAGTCAAGTATTTTTTAGATTATTTTTCATTCCATTTATAATGTCTGAAGAGTTTAGATGTACACCACCTGAAATGCGCGAGATTGCAGAACAGGCAGCTGAGAACTTGCTTCCGCATAAATCTAATCACTTATACATGAAAACATTTACAGAATTTAAAAAATGGTATAATTCCAAATATACAGTAGTAACTTCTGAAAACGTACTTCTGGCTTATTTTCATGAATATTCAAAAAATAAAAAAGCCTCGACTTTATGGGCGCAATATTCAATGTTGAAAGCTACACTTGGCCTAAAAGAGAATATTAACATATCAAAATATTTTAAATTAGTTGCCTTTTTAAAAAGAAAAACTTAAAATTATAAGCCCAAAAAATCATTAGTATTTACTCGAGGAAATTATAAAATTCTTTACTGAGGTACCTGACACATGTTACATTGCAACTAAGATAGTATGTTTATATATTAATACTTTGAAATTATTGATAATTTATATCTCTGTAGACTGGTCTTGTAATTGGTGTTGCTGGTGCATGCCGAAGGATGAGTTGTGTAATTTATTAATTTCTGATGTCATCATGAGAGATAATTTAATTGTTATTCACATCCACAATAGCAAAAATGGTACGTCTCAAAAGTTTGTAATAATGGAACCACTTTGTAGCTAAAGGTTATATCGAAGATTCCCTAGTAAATAAAAAAAATATAGAATGTATGTTACAAGATCTACCTACATCTACTTACGCAACCACACCTGCAATATATACAGGAATTTTCAATATGAATTAAATAATTATTTGCATCTGTAATAGTTAGGTGATATATTGATTCCATATTATACTATCATACATATTTTATGTATTAATAGACAAATGCTATTTTTTTTCATGTAAACAACAAAGTATTGTTAGAAAATATAAAATTAATAGCAATTGCTAAATAAACGTATATTATATTCTGGTATTGTTAATCTAAAATTGTGCCTAAAATAGAGTTATTTATTTTGACGGTTCACAACTTGACATACTACTACTACTACAAGCATGAGTGCATGGTTGCGGCATTCGTTTTATTTGTTTTCATTATTTCCCTAGGTCAATAATAGCCTCATTATTTACCTCTTATTAGTTCCAGGGCGTGAAATGTGATTTCGTGGCGCTTTGTTACGTGTAAAAATGCTATGATTTTTTACTACTGGTACAAAAAAAAATATTATACATTTTACATCGTACAGTTTGCTATGTTGTACATTACTAATTTTTTGTTACGTTTACAATAGATGGGGAGTAGAAGTAAAAAAATACTGGCGCTTTGCTTGGAAAACCTGACCACCAATGTAGTATACAACTGCGAAGTTGTTGGTGATACACTTCTTGTTAAATCACCTGAAGATACATTAGAATCTCGATTAGAGCATAACGAACATTTGGATTCAGGTATACCTACTTAGAGGAAGTTTTATTTTTCTAAAAATTATGGTTCCACTGTTTTTAGTGACCAAAGTGGCCAATAATAATTATGACATACCGTCTGATAGCAACAATGAGGCACTTATTTCTCTGCAAGATGACACATTCGCTTTGAAAGGCAGTCCAACAAAAGTTATTAACGCAGAGAATGACAATGAAATAAGTGGAGGTAAAAATTAATATAATATTTACTTTAGTAAAAACTTATTATTTTACTTTACAGACATCTCATCTGATGAAAAATGTTTAAACATTTATTCGACTGAAACAGAAGAATCTTTTTTTGAATTTTCCGAAAATAACAGTTTGCCCATAAATAGTTTAGAAGATGTGTTATTATCTCAAGTTGAAATAAATTCACGTAAGTCTAAAATATTTCAAAATATAAATATAGATACATAATTATTAACAAAGCATCTTTTGTAACTACAGAACCAGCAGAAAACAGCGTCTCTGAAACTGTTAATTTTGAAGATAACTGTCCCACAAATGATAATCAAAATAAGGCTACTGATGAAAACAACATGGATAATGAAATTGATGACCCTGACTGGCGACCTGCAACACCTGAAAGACTTGAACTTTTAGAAATGAGAGAAGTTGAAAACTTAGAATACCAAAAGTTACATAATGAAGATGATAAAATTTATACATCAGAAGAGAACAAAATTAAAAAGAGAGCCCGAAGAAACATACCAGAGCCTGAAGAATGGCAAAAGAATAAAAGCAAAAAATTGAGAATGTTAGGAGAAGCTTATATGGGGTATACAAAAAAAGATGGATCTGTCAAAGAAAATGTTCTACGGGCTGCTCGAAACATTAAGGAAGGTTGCATAAATGGAGCATTTTGTAAAAAATCATCAAAAAGAAGCTGTGATTCATTTACCTCTGCGAAACGCAATGAAATATTTGAGTTGTTTTGGAAGATGGACTGGTCACAAAAAAAGGTGTATGTTTTGGGCCTGGTTCTTTATGAACCAAAAAAGAGATGCTATGTTCAAGGGCCATCAAGAAGACACGGTTCATTTATTTATCACTTGAGGGTAGACAATACAAATCTTCAGGTCTGTAAGAAAATGTTTCTTTCAACGTTAGGTTTAAAGGAAAAAATGGTGCACAACTGGGTTCTCAAAAGCCTAAAACATGGTCTGACCGACAGCAAGGAAGTTGAGAATGGAAGAAAACATTTAAAACGAAGCGATTCTAATTTTTTTAAAACAACTGCTAAACAGACAGATTTTCTTAGAACTTTCTTTGACCTTTTGCCAAAAACAGAGTCTCACTATTGTCGCAAGGATTCACAAAAGCAGTATTTTCAGCATCCTTTTCAAACAAAAAGTGAAATTTACGATCTATATAAAAAGAAATGTGAGACTGACAACGAAATAGCTGTTTCAATTACTACTTTTGATAAAGTTTTTGATAGTCTTAAACTAGCATTGTATAAGCCCAGAAAGGATCAGTGCGACATTTGTCTTCAGTACAAAAACAAACAATTGGGCGAAGAAGATTATCAAATGCATTTAAAGAAAAAGAATGAAGCTCAAGAAGAAAAGAAAAAGGATAAAGAAGAAGGAGCTCATGGAAATCATTATATTTTTACAATGGATGTTCAGTCGGTTAAATTGTGTCCTGTTATCGAAGCTAGCAAGGTTTACTACAAGACTAGACTACAAGTCCACATTTTCACAATTTACAACTTAGTAACACACCAATGCACAAATTACGTATGGAACGAGACTGAAGGAGACTTGCAGGCATCTGTATTTGTTTCCTGCATAATACATCATCTCGAGAAACATTGCTTAAATGAAAAAAAAGGAATAATTATATTTTCAGATGGCTGCAGCTATCAAAATAGAAATACGACTTTATCCAACGCATTCAGTTTCTTTTCTACTAAACATGAAGTGCAAATAGAACAAAAATATCTAGAGAAGGGTCACACTCAAATGGAGTGTGACTCTACTCATGCTCTCATAGAAAGGAAGTTGAAAGGTCGCGAAATTACGCTTCCTTCTCAATATAATAATAATAATAATAATAATAATAATATAACTTTATTATTCCAACAGTAAAACCAATTATAGGAACAATTATATGAACAAAACACGTACATTATAATAAAATAAAGTTCTTAATTATTGAATAAGTGATTCATTCATACATAATGTAAGAAAAAAAAGAAAAATCACAAAAAATCAAAAGGTAATCAATGTATCAAAGCTAGAAAAGAAAATATCCTCATAATGTAAATCCGCAGCCCTACACATCATAAATATTGGCGATCCCCGAAGGAGATTAGTTCTCGAGAATGGCAACAAAAACGTGGCGGAGGAACGAGAGGCAACTCGGGGAATAAAGAAGTTTATGCAAGCCAAGAGACATGGGCAATCAATTAGTCCATTACACAATTTCCACATAAAGCGCGCACCATGAATCTCCCGGCGATCCCGCAGTGTCTGAAGGTCATGCGCCAGCAACAAGAGATTATAATCAATACCACGCTCAGGATAAATTCCCGTATCCTTGAAAGACAAGTACTTCAAAAATCTTCGTTGCACCCTCTCAATGGCTATTTGTAAATATATGTATTGAGGTGACCAGACTTGTGACGCATACTCCAGTTTACTGACAACGAAACTGAAGTATAGAGTTTTCAAGAGCAGCGAACTTTTAAAAAATTTACAACAGCGCATAACAAAACCTAAAGTTTTTGAAGCCGAACTGCAAATATTATGTATATGGCTGGCGAAGCTTAAGCGCGTATCAAAGTACACCCCAAGATCCTTTATGCTGGTCACTCGCTTGAGCTGGTTATTTTCAATAGAATACGTAGATGGTATATTGTTATTTTTTCGTGAGTAGGACATATAGCAGCATTTGTTTATATTTAGTTTTAAATTGAAATTTGAACACCACGTAGATATAAGATTTAAGTTGTCCTGAAGATGAACTACATCATTCCAAGTTCGTATAGCGCAGTAGATCTTTAAATCATCCGCATATGCGAGTACATTACAAGTTAACAAATGAAGCAAGTCATTGGTATATAGAATAAATAGTAGGGGTCCCAAGTTGGAGCCCTGTGGCACCCCGGATGAGGGAGTAAACTCAAAGGACTTGAATCCATTATAAAACACATAGTTAAGCCTGTTTGTCAAATACGAATATAATAGTTTGAGCAGTGATGTGCTGAATCCAATGACTGATAGTTTTTCCAGAAGGAAGCCGTGATCTATCGTGTCAAACGCACGACTAAAGTCTGCGTAAATTACGTCTACTTGACCCTGAGTATCAAGTTCATGAGAAACAGACTGAGTTATGGTGAGTAGGTTCGTAACTGTAGACCGACCACGAACAAAACCATGTTGATATTCAGAAATCAAAGATTTAGTACCGAAATATATACAGGAATAAATCACACCTTCAAAGACCTTTGCAAAGTTGGGTAGAATGGATATTGGCCTATAGTTCTCAACTCTGGTTCTGTCATCTTTTTTAAAGATTGGGGTTATTCTTGTTCGCTGCCAGCGCCAAGGAAAATGTGCCGTCCTTATTGAAATATTTATTATTATTGTAAGAGGCTTAGCTAAAGCAATTCTGGCATCATGAACCAATATGCTCGGGATTTGGTCATCTCCAGCTGTATAATCCTGCTTGAAGGACGACATGATTTTTAATAACTCTTCCTCAGTTACACTGGACAACGTAACAGGGATTCGATTAGCTTGAACATCATCAAATGAAAAGTGAGAGCTATGTTGATATACAGAAGAAAACATATTGGCAAAAGCATTCACTATTTCCTGTGGAGAATCAATTTGCTGATTGTTGTGATATAGTGTGCTAGGTATACGTGTAGTGCCACTTCTACTCTGAAGATACTTAAAGACTTCTCTAGGATTTTCCACGATAGATAATTCAACCCTATCCATATAAGATTTATACGAGTTAGCAATCAGTGATTTACACAGACTCCTTAATCTCCTAAACTCAGTTTGATAATACATACTTTTTGTTGACCTCCATCGCTGTCTATAGTAGGCCTTTAGTTTCAGGTGGCGAATGATGTGCTTAGTATACCAGGAAGGATACAAAGATTTAGGAGAATTAGCCGCCCTAGGGACATACAAATCAAAGACCCGATATAAAGTACTATAGAAATCCTCCAAAGCATCATTTACGTTTTTACAATCGTGAAGGAAAGACCAGTCTGTATTCAGTATGGCAGCATGTAAGTTTTGATAGTCAGCTTTGCGGAAATTATATCTTATATTATTGTTGGATGGAAAAACTGCTTTACTAGAATAATCATATGAAGAAGACACAGAAATACATAGCGGTGGGTGATAAGGATCCACAGGTACAAAAGGAGAATCCTCAAGTTCAACACTTACGGCACAGCCACCATTGGTAAGCACCAAATCTAATAAGCGACCATCACAATTCATTACCAAGTTGCATTGCTTGAGTTGAAGAGAATTGCAAATTAAACGAAATGTAGTCGTTTTTGAACATGAAATATTGTTGTGCATAAAGTGTGGCATATTAAAATCACCAAGAAGAATCACTGGTTTATCAAAAAGAAAAATTTCCAATGATTCGCAAAACAACTCCAGATCATACTGGGAAATACCAGGAGGAACATAAACAGCAACAATGTAGATATAATCATTAGGGGAACCACATCTACAGGCTGCCATGTCAATTAGGGGGACAACTGAGGAAATCTGCGCAGTGTACACAAATTATCGGAGAAGCTCGAAAGAAACCTTTTCCGCTTGATGTAGAGTACCTTTCCCATGATTTTTTTCGGAAATATGATGACAAAGCTGTTACTAGGTTTGAGTCAATACGACCAGGCAAAATAAAAAGTGACCCAACTGTGTCAGATCTAAGATGCTTAAAATATTTACCTGATGGGACGATTCACTACAAAGTTAATTACGGTGAGGATTATAAAGTTATGCCACAGCGGAGCCGTTTACCACTACTACCGAAAAATCAAAGTTTCAAACCGTTGTTCTCGGCAAGACTGACAATCAAAGAAACAGAATGGAAGCATTTGCATGAACTGAAAACGGTAGTCAATTTAGACGTTCACAGCTTTTATGACAATTTACCATACATTCGTAAAAACTGAAATTTTGTAAGATAAATATTGTTTATTTTACTTGTATGAATACACATTCTCATTTTTTTATTTTTGTAAAGTTTTTGAGAATAAAGTTTATTTTTTATTATAATCTTTATGTTTTTAAATAATGTCGTAACCCTCATTTCTACACACCACATGAGTGGAATAATGTCCTTAGCCACAATTCATAAAAAACAAAAAGCCGGAAACCACAATTGTAAAATTCAAATATGTCGTATCCAACGCTGTAAATTAAACATGGCAAATAAAGAATTAATTTTTTGTTGCATATAGTTCTAAATAGGTTTTATAATTCTATCAGTCATTAAATTAATAGATTTTATTTCCAAGCATTGTAAAAATAGTTTTTTGTCCCCTGTAAAATTCTGTCTAATGGGGATACGACATGTTAGAATTTAACCATCGATATATAAAATTGATCAATGTTACCCCGTGATAAAATGTAAGAATAACCGCCTTAAATATTAGCATTTTATTAAGAAACATCCTGTATAAAAATATAAAATGTCTGCAATTAATGTAATAAAAAAAACTAACTAATAAATTTTCTTATTCTCTGTTCTGGTTTATTTATTCTCTTTATTTGCGTGTTAAGATAACCTCGTTTAACGGTGTTTCCTTTAGTGCTGGGACATACTGGAACATATCCACCGCGTTAAGCGGTGTCTTACTGTACATTAACAAGAGGAAAATACTGCTCAAGAATGAGACATGTTAAATTTATTATTTTCATCAAAAAACACGATACCTTTAAAAAAATTATTTATCATTATCCACATATTCACGAATAAATGCCATTTTAATAGTTAAAACCAAAAACAATTGTTTTAATAAAATCCACAAAAGTTATTTTAAAAAAATAAGAAAAATTGATCATATCTTGCATTACATCTTCAATTGTAACTTACAAACTCAGGAAACAAAAAATGTATTGTAGTAAGTCATCTTCAATTAATTACAATTATACAAGACTAATTATTATTTAAAAGAAATAAGTTACTTACCTCTAAGTTTTCTGAAGGAACACCATGGTATCCCTCGAACACCGACAATATAATGCAAATAACAAGTATCTACAATGAAAAATAAGCAGAGTTACTTTAATCACATATACATAATATAAACATGATATGAATCAATTCATACAGTACATCGCAAACTCACCGTTTTCATGTTTGAAAATAGACTGGCCTCCAATTGCTTCGCGATTGATTTATATAGATGCAAATACATACATCTCGCGGGTACATCCGAAATGTGGTACATACGCCTAAAATACCTTGGAAAACTTTGTGTATATTGCCAATAATTGCCATACGAATATTATTAAGTTGTTTATGTTTTTTTATTGTCCGAATTAATATTAGAAATCGTACGCTAATTACTGTTTTCTAGGAATACTTAATGAAATGATCTAAGAAGCGTTTTATTGCATTATAAGTCAATTCAAAAGCATAATATTTATAAGTGATTTTAAGAAATTTTGAAAAATACTTATTCATATAAGATACCTGTGTGTACATTTCAATAAATCCTGTAATACGCATCTGTTGCAATTGTTGGTAAATAACGTAGATATAACCAAATATTTACTTTTAAAATCTTATTTATACCTATGTTATTGAACTAAGATTTAATTTGTACTTTCCCACAAATGTTGGAATGTCGAAAAGCGTATTCTTCTTTAAAACGTCGAATAACATATAAATTAATTTGATTGATTTGATTTAAATTGTTTCAAAGTATTTCAAAGAAAAAATGATAATTGGCCGAGTTAATAAGAAAAACAATTTTCTAAGAGGCCCCCCTTTTTGCGAAAATTGAAATTCTGAGGGTTTGTCCAGGTTGTTCTAGATTTGTTCTAAACATTATTCTAATACATTAGAACCGTATATCTTATATGTATATCAAAAGATATTGCAAAAAAACTATTTCCAAAAGTGATAAGTTAGCTCCCTTTTTTCGAAAATCTAAATTCTGACGGTTGTTCCAGGTTATTCGAGGCTTGTTCTCAATTGTTCCAAAATATTTCAAAAAATAAATCATAATTGGTCGAAAAAATGGCAAAAAACGATTTTTTGCCAGCGCCCCTTTTTTCCAAAATCGAAATTCTAACGGTTGTTCTAGGTTTGTTTTAAATTGTTCCAATGTATTTCAACAAAAAAATCATAATTGGCCGAGTTAATAAGAGAAACAATTTTCTAAGAGCCCCCTTTTTGCGAAAATTGAAATTCTGATGTTGGTGCAGGTTGTTCTAGATTTGTTCTAAACATTATTCTAATACATCAGAACCGTATATCTTATATGTATATCAAAAGATATTGCAAAAAAACTATTTCAAAAAGTGAGAAGTGAGCCCCCTTTTTTTCGAAATTCTAAATTCTGACGGTTGTTCCAGGTTGTTCAAGGCTTCTTCTCAATTGTTCCAAAGTATTTAAAAAAATAAATCATAATTGTCCCAAAAAATGGCAAAAAACAATTTTTTGCCAGCGCCCCTTTTTTCGAAAAGTTCTAGGTTTGATTTAAATTGTTTCAAAGTATTTCAAAGAAAAAATGATAATTGGCCGAGTTAATAAGAAAAACAATTTTCTAAGAGGCCCCCCTTTTTGCGAAAATTGAAATTCTGATAGTCCAGGTTGTTCTAGATTTGTTCTAAACATTATTCTAATACATTAGAACCATATATCTTATATGTATGTATATCAAAAGATATTGCAAAAAAACTATTTCCAAAAGTGATAAGTTCGCCCCCTTTTTTCGAAAATCTAAATTCTGGAGGTTGTTCCAGGTTAGTCGAGGCTTGTTCTCAATTGTTCCAAAATATTTCAACAAATAAATCATAATTGGTCGAAAAAATTACAAAAAACGATTTTTTGCCAGCGCCCCTTTTTTCCAAAATCGAAATTCTGACGGTTGTTCTAGGTTTGTTTTAAATTGTTCCAATTTATTTCAACAAAAAAATCATAATTGGCCGAGTTAATGAGAAAAACAATTTTCTAAGAGCCCCCTTTTTGCGAAAATTGAAATTCTGGGGGTTGGTCCAGGTTGTTCTAGATTTGTTCTAAACATTATTCTAATACATCAGAACCGTATATCTTATATGTATATCAAAAGATATTGCAAAGAAACTATTTCAAAAAGTGAGAAGTGAGCCCCTTTTTTCGAAATTCTAAATTCTGACGGTTGTTCCAGGTTGTTCAAGGCTTCTTCTCAATTGTTCCAAAGTATTTAAAAAAATAAATCATAATTGTCCGAAAAAATGGCAAAAAACAATTTTTTGACAGCGCCCCTTTTTTCGAGAAGTTCTAGGTTTGATTTAAATTGTTTCAAAGTATTTCAAAGAAAAAATGGCCGAGTTAATAAGAAAAACAATTTTCTAAGAGGCCCCCCTTTTTGCGAAAATTGAAATTCTGATAGTCCACATTTGTGCTAGATTTGTTCTAAACATTATTCTAATACATTAGAACCGTATATCTTATATGTATATCAAAAGATATTGCAAAAAAACTATTTCCAAAAGTGATAAGTTAGCTCCCTTTTTTCGAAAATCTAAATTCTGACGGTTGTTCCAGGTTATTCGAGGCTTGTTCTCAATTGTTCCAAAATATTTCAAAAAATAAATCATAATTAGTCGAAAAAATGGCAAAAAACGATTTTTTTTTCAGCGCCCCTTTTTTCCAAAATCGAAATTCTGACGGTTGTTCTAGGTTTGTTTTAAATTGTTCCAATGTATTTCAACAAAAAAATCATAATTGGCCGAGTTAATAAGAAAAACAATTTTCTAAGAGCCCCCCTTTTTGCGAAAATTGAAATTCTGAGGGTTGGTCCAGGTTGTTCTAGATTTGTTCTAAACATTATTCTAATACATCAGAACCGTATATCGTATATGTATATCAAAAGATATTGCAAAAAAACTATTTCAAAAAGTGAGAAGTGAGCCCCTTTTTTCGAAAATCGAAATTGGCCGAGATAAACCGTAGACACGTGTTTCAGACTCGTTGATTATCGTCAGTACAGTATTGCCAAGAAATAAGGTGCGCTATCCTTGAAGATAGAAGCAATAAACGGAAGACCATCAGCCTGACACACCGGCATTTGCAACTCCTGTCAGAAGATATTCAGATCACACACCATCCGCCTCCGCGAGGCAGACATTGTCAAACCTGCGTGCCCTTGACGTTCAATGAGGAAAGGATTGTACATATGCACCCTAGCTGGTGATAAGTCATTTTCATTGATTAATTAAGTACATGTAATAATAAGTAAGAAAGTATTGTCTGCTTACGACAAGCTGTTACCATCGAAGCCAAGCCTTTTTTCGAAAATCATCCACAAGGTTAAAAATCTTAAAATACCCCAAAGAATAATCGCCTGAATTTTTGTAGCATGTTTAGTAAACACTCTGTATATTGCATCATAACTATTTGCAACAAATCTTTGTTGAATAGTAGAAGCCAATTCCATAAAATATTTAACATACTTAAGGCGATTCTACTTTTTTAAATGAAACAGAAATTTTAATTTTTGCTGATATTTTTCTCTCCATACTGGAAGGTACAGCTAACGTAGATTCACAATAAAATAAAACAGATTTTATTGGCGTCACCCGTCTATAATGCAGACGGTATGTGTTTAAGACCATGTTTATGATTTTTAATATTTCTTAAAAAGAAATAAGGTGATATTTTAGACTGGTGATGTTTGCAAACATGTCTCTATGAGTGTTTGTGTGTGTGTGCGTATGATAAATTACACTGTCGGTATCAGACAAAAAAAATAAATATGTAACAAAAAAACTATGAAGCATTCAAAAAAGGATGTTAAAAAAATGAGGATTTTCTGGATTTTGTTATACAATGTATAATTATAAAAAAATATGCATTTTCAATTAATAATAATAATAAACATTTATTTGTTAGAGTACATTACAGTGCATTGAATAACGTCAAATAAACTCATTTTAGGACCTAAATTAAAATGAAATACAAATACATATATACACATTAAAAAACAATTTTAAGAAAGTCACCAATGTTATACAGGATCCTATTTATCAATACATGGCACAATTCAGTCTTCAAATTATTTGTTGGTAGCAATTTATTCATTCATTTGGTAGATATATACAGAGTGAGCTATTTCCGTGGATAAAGCGGATTGTGCCTTTATGAATAATGATACTTCAAAGCGGTTTTATTTGCTATAATAGCAATTTTTTGGTATTGGGAGCGCCTTTTATATTTATTATGTATTATACAGAATGTTTCATAAGTTGGTGACTGACCATAGTTACAGTTTTTTAAATAGAACTTCCTGTCCTGTCCTCCCATTTTTGTATTCTTCGTATAATTATTAGATAAAAAGTAATAAGATAGTATAGGCCTAAAATCTAAAGTTTTCGACTTATTGTCGTTTTTCTGACAATTCAATGTTTTTCAGAAAAGTATATTTATTGAAAACAACGTATTAGATGGCCGCAATTTTTGGTAGTGTTGTTTATAACAAAAAGACCTAATACAGACATATTTTGTTTTTTTCAATTACAGTTACATGTGCAGAACTGGACTAAACTTACATTTGTGTCTAAAAGTCAACTGTATATCGTTTGCGTTTTGAGTTGCCTACTAAATTTCACACCAAAGACATACAGCATGTGTCAATTTTCATTAGCCATAGGCGATTAATTCATGCAATACGTGACAACATGACACCCCTACTTTCCTTTCCAATGCGAGCGTGACCGATACAAGCTCAAGTTATAGCAGTAACTATTAGACCATTGACTTGGGTGTTTGTAATGCGTTTAGAAATAATATTTACGCGTTGGAAGGATTTGTTTTTCTTTTTCCTTTCAGTAAATGCAGAGAATTATTAAGCTGCATGACACACACAAAAGCGTAATTCTAATAAAATTAAAAATAAGGTAAAGAAAAAAGGATTCTGAAAATAATAATAAACTAGTACATCAGGAGATCGCGGCGGCCATTTAATGTTTCCCGTTCCAGTAATAAGACGGCTTTTATGGCAGACTAGATCGCAACGTGTTCGCAGCTAAAGATTGAATGTAAAATCTGGTGGAGAGATCGGAGAAAGTCGTTGTAATGTCGATTGTTGCCGGGATTGGTGACGGAGAGTAGGGTGACACACGTTGCCACATATTATTTGTATACGTATATATCGCACGTAAACATTGAATCCCTATAGCTAATGAAAATTGACACATACGGTTATAATGGGTTATTATTTTAAAGTTCTGAGTTATTTTAATTTTTTTGATATAATATTGTCAGTTTCTTGGTTATATATGAATATGCAATAGTATACGGTAACATTATTTTATTTTAAAAAGTTGCTTCTCAGTTTACAAGCCTAATTTGTTGATGCTAGTTAGTTTAAATTAATTGACGTGACTTCATAATGAACCCTTCTAAAGAAAAGCTTATAATACGATTTTTGTACTGAGGGAACGTCAAACAAATTATTTATTATCCCAGAGAGTTTACCGTACTAGTAGTGTTGCTTATCTAATACACGAAAATGAAAATATGTGATAAATGATGCTTTTTTTAACGGAATACGTAAACGCAAATATACACTGTACAACAAAAAAAGCTGTGCGGGAGCATATACGGCAAAAATTTAGAAATACGAGTGCTCAACTACTTACTTATGTCGATTAATTTCGGAAGCATGCTCGAAAATGTAAAGAAGCGAATGGATACAAGTTATAACCTTTACTAATTTTAATGTTTATGTTTATTGTTATTTTATAATTTCCCTTTCACTAATTAGTCATCCATTCACAGATCCGGTTTCTGAATCTAATAGAATTAAGTTATTAATTTGTTTGGCTTAAAATTTGTTTGTTGTACTATAATCCATATATTTTATGATATACACTGCTGGCATAGAATGCATTCTAAATAAAATATATTAATTTTTTGTATGAATACAGGTAGGTATAGAAATGAGACATTTACTGTATATTTACAACACCTAATCGAAGAATGTTGCTATTTTTATATGCCGTCCTTAATTTGCAGCTTTAGAATTTCAGCAAGGTAATGATTATAATAAAAATCGTGCAACCGTTTTTGCATGTTTTCTTTAAAAAAAATTTCATCCCGAAAAATTTTTTCAAAGAGTAAGCCTTTTGGTGTCCAAAATATAAAGTAACAATATTTTCGTTCAGTTATGTGCAATTGACCTTGAACTTGATAAAAATAATTATCATTTCGTTTTAGCGAAAATATGTTACTTTCAAATGTGGCAAACTTTATTTTATTTTTAATAATAGCATCCTCTGGTGTATCCAAACGGGCATTATAAGGGCATTTGATTTCAATTAAACCGTCATCATTTATAAGTCCATCCGGACTAGCTCCTAGAAAACAAGCATCATTTTTTCCAACAATAAAACCACATTCTTTAACTTCATTACCAATTAGGTCTGAAAACTCTTTCCTAGCTATAGGTTCGTGGTCTTTTCCATAATCGGTGTAAGTGTTGCCAGTAAATTTTGAATGTAGCATTGCTTTGATAACTTTTTTTGGATTTGTTGTGCTTCTCATTTTACAAATTTTTCCAAATGAAGATGCAGTCAAACGTTTTCTTCTCTCAGAAAACCACAAATTGGAAAAGGATTGCTCCACAGTTGCTGAGGACAACTGACTAATTTCGCTTTCTGTTTTAATAGTGTCTTTAAAAATGAGGTTTTCTTTTTCTCCAATTCTTCTGGATCTATGTCCAATGCATGAACATTGACTCCATAGTCGTCATTATCGTCCGAATCACAATATTTTTTTCTAGAAGAATTATCATTAGCCTGTGAACAATTGAAGTTGTGATACATTCGTTTTCTGCTACGGTTTTTTTCACGTCGCTTTACCAGCTGTTGCGTAAATTTGTTTGTATGAAACCCAGGACTCTTCTTTGTTATTGCCTTATGGACCACAGCATGAAATAACTCTCTGCCGTTCACAGAGAGTCCTGCCAAATGACATCTCATTTCGTAACCTCCTTTCTTGGAATAGTCAACTCGCTTTCCGCCCACAAATTTTGCTAACACAGAATTGTAGCGTTCAGCACTATTATTAGTCATATTTCTTATTAAACTAGAGCTGTGTTGTGTCAACCTATTTACATACGACATAATGTCATTAAAAAGACCGCAACTTTTCATTAAAGGGGTCAAGTTCTTCTCATTCGGTTTCCGTCCTTTACAAAAATACTCGTCACATGTTTCATGATCTCCAAATACATGATTGACACTGTTAATAATGTCTTTCTTCAAATTCTTAATCTTTTCCACGTGTTCACAATCTTGAGATCTTCTATGTTTGATTGCACAATCAACAGAAAGACGGAGTCTTCGGATATTATTTTTCAAATAATGCCTTAAAAATATGTCTACCTCAGTACCTTTAGAGCTAAACCGTTTTAGGGCCAAGTCTTTAAGTTTAGTGACGTAATTCCTCAGAAGGTGATTAGAACATTCCACCTTCTGTACTACAAATGACCCGTAAGGTTTCGCGCTTAAAATTTGTCTGTGCACACTGGAGTCACCGTCGCCAACCAAATATGCATATTTCACGTTATGCATTTCCATGCTTAGTTTGAATCCTTCTAGTATGATATCGCTTTCCATGGCTGAGCTTGATTCCTCCCAGTTTTTAAAACAGCGATGAGGCTTATCCTTATCTTTCTTGCACATAATACAGTATTTGTTTCGTATTCCCAAAAAAAGGATTTTGCCCGTCTTTTCCCCAACTGTGCATGCTGCTCCGGATTTAGCGTTGTAATTAGATCGATTAGATCGCTTACACCACGCACCATCTGCAATCACAGTTAGAAGTGCTACATTATTTTCGTCTACTTGTCCACACTCTCTTGCAAGTTTGGCTTCCTCCTTTCCTGCCTCCATCATGGATTGCCAACATTCAATATCAAAGATTTCATTCATTTCATCTTCAATTTTTTTATATAAATTATAAGATATTCCGGGCATATTTAGAGAACTAGCTAGTTCATTAAGTTGGGAAAATCCGCCACCAACGTTTACAATTCCTGTCACTGCAGCACCATTGGTATTTAATTTGCCATCATTTCTATCACTGTCCACTGTATGTTCCACTTTGCACATTTCACACTTCAAAATGAATTTAGATATGAATCCACTTCTGACTTCTCGAATGAACTTGACATCACTGGAATTGCAGGAGAAAAGGTTATGGTGTTGAAAATTCATGGCTTGTTCAAATAGAAAAGAAACATTTACTAAACGCCTGCCACCCATGTTGTTTTCAGTTCTAAAAAAATTCAACAATTTTACATTCACATTTTTAGTTTATACCTGTTATGGATGTACCTTATATCGTCATCGTCTTTATTTAAAGCATGGACAATTGTTTCGTCGACATCCTCATTATTGGTAAAATCCACGGAAAAATCTAACAGTCGTGGCGACGGTGTTTCGGCCATGGAAGTGCTTGGAATCGGGGTGGTTTGAATCGGATCTACATGTGTGAATGAAGACCTGATTTCGACAGGAGTCTTACTTTGCCGTTGCAAATATTCATGTCTAAAGATAATCGTTAGTTGATTATGAATAGATTTTATTATTGATAAGGTGATAAATAATACAAATGTGTATAGTGATTTTGATGTTACAAACAAGCAACAGTTCTTAATTATGTAATGAACAATGTTGTAAACATTGTTAATTACAAAAATGAATATTTTTGCATTCAGAGCCCTAACATTATACAAAATTAGTCATAAAAAACAGAACATGTTTTCGCTTAATTTTGTAGGCCAGTGTAATTAGTTATCTACACAAATGTAACAATTGATATTTAAATTTACCTGAACAATTTACCCATTTTACGCCGACTTTTCCTGGGTTTGGAAAGACAAATTTGAGATTTCTTACCCATTCTTCCCACAAAAACACAAGAGAATATAAATAATTTTCTAACACGTCAATCATTCAAACTACCACTGAACTGAAATATATTCTGATTTTAATTTAAATCTCCTCACATTTTTATTTATTTTACAACACTCATAAAACCAGATGTCTGCCGAGGTCCGACGGCGATAGAGATCGCATGTAAAGGATAGAAAACTAACTCCAGCATTTGCACGCTTCTGCAAGGCCTACATTTTAATAATATTATTTAATTAGTTGACAAGATAACATATTTCTAATTGCGGGATGTTGTAGGTAAAGCTTCAAGGAACTTTCGTAACTTATTGAATTTTGATGTAAGTCTTCCTTTTTAACCATAAATATGGTTAAAAGTAAGGTGATTTTAATGAACTTTACGATTTTATTACAAAAGAATGTGTACTTAATTTGAAAAACAAATAAGTTAGGAAAATTATGGATTCATCACAGATGCATTATAAAAAATTTCAAGGGTGTACATCAATTGGTATTGCCGTAGTTTTGTTAAGAAAACTGTTGAAAATAGGTCGAAATTCGACCGGGTAGTATCGCCTTAAGTGTGATTTATAGGATTTATTTTCTAATCATCTGCATCATTGGAAAATTCCACTACAAATTTAGCTTAATCCAACTGTCACTATTTTCTGAAAACTAGAAAGAATTAAATGAACAAATTGCATTGCAATTATATGCAATTATATACCTACTACAATCTAAAATTAATTTATCAAACAATTATATGGCATCAATACAATCAATACCCGTCTACATGATACTTATTTGCTTAGATAAATGTAAGACAAATATAGAGATATATTTACATAATGTCTAAGTTAATCTTTTTTAAATTGTCATGCAAATAAAGGATTGTGTATAACAAATATGCACATGCCTATTGTATCTGTTGTCATTCTTTTTTTCATATCGAAGTCTTACGTAAGAAATTGGTACTTTTTTTAGAGGGGAAGTTTTACCTCACGTGAATTAAGAATCCAATAACAAAACAACAATTAAATAACCTTCTAGTCTTTGTGTAAATTGTAGAATCTAATTACTAGGTTTCGCATATCTGATTTTGTAATGATGTTTGAACAATTAAGCAATTCAAAAAAGAACAATCACCTATCGATGTAGGTACTTTGATCATTTTCCTCTCGAAAATTGTGATTACGCAATAAATGTATAGGTTATGTAAATTAGTTAATTAACACAATGAGTCAGTCAATGTCAATAACATGCTAGATATCACAAGTAGTAGTACAATATGTAATTGGGTTGTAATTTATAATTTTGGTATAATTAGATTAGTAACTCTTTAAGTTTTTTAATTATTATTGTTGTTTTCATTCTCAAATATTTTGATCCTATATGACAAATATGCACCCACTATTTTGCTCGATTCTAATAGTTTGGTTTTTATTGTTACATAGAGTAAGTTTGCCTATAACCGGCCACCATCCGGTAGTCAGCCAGTGATGACTTCTATCAAGAATAACTTAAAATTTGGGTATTAGGCATTGCTTTTAGCAATTAAATTGTACTACCAACCAGCATCGATGGTATAGTTTTTAAAATCACTACGTCATTGTTTAAATATATAAAAAAAACTAAAAAAGAACACATCAACAGAATTACAGGAATTTTAGTATTGATTTTATTATCAGTGAACGTAGAACATGAAAAATGTATTATAATTTAAAGGCATGGAGCAGTTAAGTGTATTAATAATGCAAATAAAATTAAATGTCACCTTGAATATTCTCAACCTCCGCGACTGCGATAAGATTGACAGGTATTCGATTGGCTGGTATCAGAAGAATAAGGGCCTCCATTATTTTATTTTTTGTAACCTTAACATTGAATTCCTTTTGTATAAAATCAAACTCTTTATAGTCTTCATGAAAATCTGATTTGTTCATTAAATTCTTCGAACCCGAAGTAAATTTTACTTCTACCACTGGTTCAAGTAGTAGTTGTTGGGGATGGATCATCTTTTTTTTTACATACATATAAAGAAACCGCGTTACATTCAATTGTACGTCATGCTAGATCCATGACGACTCGTCTTAATTATGTTGCCGGATCTATTTTTATTTCTGTCAGGGACATTCGATGTCACTGACAGAAATTTTCGGAATTACATTCAAAAGACGTAAATAGATAATAAACAGGATGTACAGTTCTAAGAAGAACTGTTGTTATGCAATTTATATCAAAGCAAAAATAAACACGAAAAATGACAGAAAAAATATAAACAACACACGCCTTTTTGACAGATATGATTTATCTGCCAACACCGAATTGAACTATTAGTCTATTAAAAATATGTAAGAGAGAAATTTAATATTCAAACGGAAATTGTGTTTATTTGCCATGAATGCGTGTATATTACGATCAATTTATACGTTTTTTTATTTAAACTAATGAAATAAAAGCCCTCAAAGTAACTTTTTAGTTTCTCTAATACGGTTATGACAACATGTAAATGTCACCAATGACGTACAATTGAATATAACGCGTCTTCTCTATAAGTACTCTTTTTTTTCCACTTACGGAATTCAGGTACGACTAAAGCTTGATTTATAAACTTGACGTTGCCGTTGCAGTTGACGTTCGCAGTTGCCGTTCCCTTAAAGTTGAATACGTGGAAAGCTACAGATCCATTTATAAACTTCGTTGCCGTTGCAGTTGGACGTTGAGCTGTCGTTCGCTTGACGTTGGAGTCCGTTGGTACATAACCAACTTTTATGTTTTGTCGTTGCCGTTTGCTGACGTCAAACGGTTAGCCAATCAAACGGCAGATAACATGCACTCGATCGGTAAGTATGCACGCTCTGTACTAGTCGACGTAGCTGACGTTTCCATTCGCAGTTTGAACGAATGGAAAGTTTATAAATGCTATTTCCGAAAGAAATCAACAGAACGAACGGCAACTGCAAGCATCAACTGTAACGACAACGCCAACGTCAAGTTTATAAATCAAGCTTAAAACTTCAACAGTTTTTCGGGGACTTCTCTAATATTAATATTTTTCGTCACCTTTCAAAGATCAGGTTCCGTTTAGGCATCTATATACTAACTACAGAGTATTTGACATAGTCTTCAATAACACTAAATTTTATTAACTTGTGAACGAAATCTGGTACAGCTACTCAAGAAGGCCATGACACATTTTTTTTTATTCAAACATAAGTTGACGTTGACATTATAGGTATATGCACGTAACTCATTTGTCTATAATCTCAACTTATGTTTGAATAAAAAAAATGTCACGGCCTTCTTGAGTATATCAGATTTCGATAATATAAATAAATTTAGTGACACCGTTGTCATTATTTTGATAACTAACTAATAATAATAATAATAATATACAGATAGAATTTTTTTCTTTTGCGAATACTATTAATTATAAAATACAGGTATCAATAATTAATAAAAGTAATAATAACACAAATCACTATTCGAAAATTATATAAGTAAATAGTTATAACTGATTTTTATACATTAAACATATGAGCCTGTACATACACACATTATTCTTCCAGCCGAAGTTTACCATTTTTCCATTAATTTATATGACTGTAGTATACAAACGTAACTCCATATAATGTCAATGTAATTGAAGAAGATTAGAGCATATAAATATCAGAAACATTTATTTTTATTTATTGTATGAAATAAGTATGTTCAGTTAAAAGGAATTGGGTGGAAGATACTTAAACAATCATAACTTTTTTTTTGTTTAATTAGGATCCGTCACACTGCGAAAATAAAACAATAATCAAACTACTTTTGAAATTTACATGAAATGTCAAATTGAAGTTTAGATTTGCAAATCCTTTAGCTTTATTCATATTTTTAGCGGGTGCAACATATTTGAGAGAGTTTGACAAGATTTCTAAAATAATAATTGTACTGCTTAAATGCAATACTGTTATAATGTTGTCAGTGATAACAAATCTACAAAATAATGATTGGCATATTTTTGAAAATGATTAGTAATCAAGTAACCAAGTCAGTAAAATGATCCTTTTTCGAACGAGTCTGATTTATTAGCCAAGCGAGCGAGGCGAATAGAAGACGAGTTCCATAAAGGCACTTTATTGACGTGGTGCATACAAAAACCGCAAAAATTCGTAATTTAAAAAATAAACATATAACGACTTATGACATTTCATGACAGTAACAAACGATTTATGTTTAATGTCATACAATCGTGTCTGCGTTCACAGATACCTATTAGCGGCAGGTAAAGTAGGTACTTTATTGTACAGGACGATAAAGTGTTTGTTTACCTCCGTAAACCGCTATGGTAACGCCACACGCATCGCTTTATTGACGGTTAGCGATGAAAGTAATTAATAACAAAATGACAATTTGAAAGCAACCTGTCAGCTAATTATATTTCTATAGTATTTAAATAAGTATTAAATTAATAATACTTTATATTTCTTGGCCTTTATTATATTCGTGTAGGTAAATTCTTGGTATTAGGCCTTTTTAACGAAATGCAATAAAATACTACGTTTTAACGTTTCGACATTTTTAATATTAATGTCTTATATTTTGATGTATGTCAAGTCTTTTGACAAAATTTTAAAAGAAACATTTTATTTATACAATTTTAACTGTTATACCTATTTTTAAGTAAGTAATTTTGTTTTGTATTAATTTTTGAAGCATTATTGTAACTTATACTTATAATTTCAGTTTTCTGATGAAGACATTAATATTAAAAATGTCGAAACGTTAAAACGTAGTATTTTATTGCATTTCGTTAAAAAGGCCTAATACCAAGAATTTACCTACACGTATATTTCTATATACCGGGTGTAGAATGGATTTTCGTACATAGGGATTTTACATGCAAAACTAATAATTTGCGAATATTCCCTCCCCTAATTTTTTTATAGGAAAATGTTAAACACAAAAGTTGTAGACAAAAAAAATGTATCAAAATTCTTTGATATTTATTTTCTAACACCTTCTGGTCCTGCTAGACTTGAAGAAAAAGTATTAGGAATGAACCGATTAGTACTAGCCATGAATCCTGTCAGCAATAAATGTCACGTTTTGACAATCAAAATAAGTTTGCTGATTCTTAAAATGAATTGCTATAGCCAAGAAGAGAAAGTCAACTTTATTAAATGGTACTACTCTGGATTGTCTTTTAGGGAGATACAAGCAACTTTTGCTGGATTCTACCCGGAGCGACCAATTCTAAATTTGAACACCCTGAATAGAATTGTCAGGCACTTTGAGACCAACGGCACTGTTAATAAGAAATGTAAGTGCCAGAATGTAACAGCTGGTGCAAGTAGAGAGAAGGTAGATGCCGTTCTCTTGAGCGTTGTAGAGAACAAAAATGTCTCCTTAAGACAAATAGGTAATAATTTGGGGATTCATTTTACTACTGCTCAGAAAATTTTAAAAAGTCAAGATCCGCGGTTTCGGTCTTATAAATACGAAAAGCACCAAAAAATATTCGAGGAGGATAAAGAAAAAAGAATGCAGTTTTGTGAAATAATGATGGAGATGGCCAATGATGACCGAAACTTTTTATCTAGGATTTTATTCAGCGATGAGTGTCGATTTCAGTTAACTGGTGAACCAAATCAACAAAATTATCGCTACTAGAGCACACAAAATGAACATTTAATGTTGCAGACTCATACGCAATACCGGGGTAGTGTCAATGTTTGGGTTGGCATACTAGGTACTCACATAATTGGACCGTTCTTTATTGCAGACCGCTTAACTGGTGCTGCGTATTTAAATTTTTTGCAAGAAGAAGTCGGGCCAGCTATCGACGAATTGGGAATTAATTACGAATTTTGGTACCAACATGATGGATGTCCGGCGCATTACCAGCGCGATGTTTTAGAGTACTTAAATCATGTATTCCCAAATCGCTGGATAGGTCGAGGTGGAGAAATTAATTGGCCTCCAAGATCTCCGGATCTTTCGCCAAATGATTTTTAAACAGATTTAAACGCCTCTACTGAAATTGTCACATTGTTGTGTTAAATGAATGAATTTTGTTACTTTTGTTGTCACATGTCACGGCTGTTGCTATTTTGTATCATTTCTTCAATTCTTTTTCCTTTAATGACCCGGAGGGTGATAGTAAGCAAAGAAGAAAAAAAATGGGACCTATTTTTAAAGCTCTATAATTTTTGTGTTTAACATTTTCCTATAAAAAAAATAGGGGAGGGAATATTCGCAAATTATTAGTTTTGCATGTAAAATCCCTATGTACGAAAATCCATTCTACACCCGGTATATACCTATATATTTAGTATAAAATAATTACTACTTTAATAAAAGTAGAATTTTGGCCTTGATAGTTGATTCAAACACAATCTACAAAATAAGTAAATTAGGGACAACTGTTAAGTAAACTATAAATTATCTTACAATTGCCACACTAGGACATAAAATATATGTGTTTGACAAACATTAAAAATATAACATGATATGACAGTGACTTATAAGTATAAATGTCAAGATGACATATACAAAATTATAAAAAAAAAAAAATTTTACAAAGCGCTTATCAGGTTTCAAATATATACCGTGAGTTTTTTTTAATCACTGAACATAGCACATAATAGCAACTATGTTCAGTTTTAAAATAAACGTGTCAATGCATGGAACACTATGCAACCAACATTGCGATAATTGCGAGTGTCATCACTTGTCATAATAAGGCATTTTAGTTGTCAGTGTCAACAAAGGGTGAAAATTAGTATATTAAATTTATTTAACACTTATTATAATGAATTTTTTCTATTCCGGTGCTATAAAGTTCACTTTACGACACCCGTTTTGGTTGCATAAAGTATTACTTTATCGCACGCTAATTTTATTTTTTGAAGTTGGTAACAAAAAAAATGGAACCAAATCGTATTTAAATGTCAAAATATAAGCCTTTAAAGTAACAAAAATGTGCAATAAAATTGTACAAAGAATAAAAAGCACACATGCTAACATTTCACTTACTAATTCGCAATATAAATTGTTAAGCAGAGTTGGATGATAAGTTTTCGGATGCTACTATTGACATTTACTTACCAGGTTGAATAGTACAACTGTTATAAAAGTTTGTTTTGATAAATATGTAGAGAGTTTGTGGACGAAAGATTTTGTAAATTGTCTTCTGCTATTTTGCGAATCTCTGGGGGCGTACAGTTATTTATTTCGTCCTTTTTGTTGATAATTTGAAATAATTTATTGTATAAATCAGTCTGAATTTTAAACACAATTACATATAGCACCACCGATATTCAAATATTTAAAACGTTCTACTTAAAAATCAGAGTAACCAACTTCAAAAAAGCAAAATTTCTAAAATATTCGAACAAAACATGTCTCTTATTTTAAGCTTTTTTGAACTTTTAATAACCGAAATAGAAAAAATAGTATAAAATACACGTTTCATAAGACATTTTGCGCACTTGTTCTTTAGAAAACTCGCCTAGCGGCTCGTTTTCTAAACTTGAACGCGTGCGCAAAAATCGTGTCTTATGAAACTTGTATTTTAATATACTATTAAGACACATTGAAAAAAAATAATTTATTTTTATTTATAATCCTTTAACTTTTTAATAAATGTTCGAAATGTCCACCTTCACATTCCATACAATATGCGAGTCGATTATGAAATTATTGCAAAGAGCGAGTTAAAAATTACGGTTTGGTTTGTAATTCGTCGCAGGATGTACTTATGCGTGCTTTTTAATCTTCAATGTTAGTTAAAATTACATTATTATAAATTTTAGACTTATGGTATCCTCCAAGAAAAAAAGTCATTTGGCGATAAATCTGGCGAACGGCCCGGCCAAACTATCGGACCACGCCTCCCTATCCATCGACCAGGAAAACTTGAATTCAGAAAATTTGTAATTGCTGCAGTTGAATGAATTGGAGCTCCATCCATTTGAAACCAGGGATTCTCAATGTTTCAATTTTCAATTCGAGGAACAATTCATGTACGAAGTAATTCCAAGAACTTATTGGAATTTAAATTTGTATCAATAAAATATGGTCCCACAAGTTGAGTGCCGATAATACCTGCCCATACATTAACTCTAGCGTTAAATTTTGAATATGATCATTCGTCCGTCACCATTACCTAATAATGTAAAATGAAGTCATTGATTTAGTGAAATAAGCAGCTGTTATAACATATCGATAATTTTGAGAGTTAACAGAACCATTTAATGTAAAAGACGCTTCATCAGTGAATAGTATTTTCTTCAATATATCATTTTCATTTAATGAATGAAATAGTATTTCGCAAAAATCAACACGTCTTATTTTATCTTCGTCAAATAATTGTTGGTGATTTGAAAACTTGTAATATTTGTATTTGTACTCTTTGAGAATTTTAAATATAAATGTCTTTGAAATATTAAATTGTTGTGCTAATTTACTTAATGGTGTAGTGGGGATTTCTTCAATGTAACATAACACATTTAATTTTAATGTTTCTGTTTGAATGTGAGGAGTTTTAATTTTCTTTATGTGAGTATTTATTATACAGCCATCAGAATCAAATTTCCTACTAATCGCCTGAATTGTTCCGATACTTAGATGGTATGGGCTTGTCAGGATATTTGACATAAAACTGATCCCGCATTTTCCTTAAACTGTTTCCAGCTTTATACCAGTTTAAAATTTCTATTCTATCATCTTTTGTATACATTTTTTAAATTAGGTGAATACAAATGTGAAATATTGAAATATACAAAATGTCATTTCTGTTATGACATTGATTTTGACGTTTGTCGAAATAAATTTATTGACCGATGTTAGTTACATCACGCAATGTTGGTTGCATAGTGTTTCATGCATTGACGCGTTTATTTTAAAACTGAACATAGGTGTTATCGTGTGCTATGTTAAATGATAAAAAAACCCCACGGTATATATAACAATAATAAATTATCAGGGTTATCGGTCTCTGTATTCTAATTAAATAAAACTCGATTCGTTCATTTCTTCTCTATATTTCGATAATGCTTATTATCTTCATCGGGAGAGTGCCATCAAAAATCATAATAAGTTTGTTAAAAAGGTAGCATAAGAAGTTAAAATGTTACTTACATTAATGAGTTAGCACTGGCAAAGACATCAATATATTTAAAGTATTAGTGAAAACACTTTAAAGAAACATTAAAATGGGAATGATGTTTAAAAATTTTTAGAATTTTCTGTCAGAAATGACATTTAAAAAAATATATTGATATCATCACAAAATTAGATTAAAGTGCCTTGTACTAATATAATATACAAAATTATTTAAATCTCTTTAAATGATCTAAAGTACAGGAAATTTTTATGAATTGAAGCAAAAAAAATTAAATATTTTAGAAACAATATAATCTATTCACAAATGCGTAATAGGTTGGAATATATCACACTTAAATTATTTGTATCAGTTTTGTAATTTATTGTATTAGTCTTTGTTAATATAAATCATTTCAAGAACTATTCTGTTTTTATAATTACGTTCTTTACTTAATATTTTAACATTATCATAACAAAGGAATGTTTGAAATCTAAAAAATGCCCAGCTAACGCACAAGAACGTTTTCCCACCTTACAATCACTTTTATGTTGTGAAAGTCTTTGTTTTAATAATTGTGAAGTTTGACCTATATAAACTTTATTCCAATTTTTTCAAGGAATTTTGTATACTACACTATCTTGGTTTAAAACTGGTATATACATAGGTCAAACTTCATGGATACGTTGCACAACTTGTTTTCTTTGGGCTCACAAAGAGTGTGCAGACTTTGAAGGCAAGATATATATTTGTGATTTTTGTCGCTAATTATACGTAAATGGAGGTAATTAGAGCCTAGGCCACAATTACCCATGTTTGTGAGTGACGAGGGCCATTTCAGGTTTTTTTTAAGGCAAGAAAAACAATTACTTGTTTTTGTACTTTTTCTTTAATTATAGAATTTTGTTCCGTATACTTCAAAGTTTTATTTGACTTAAAACCAAACAAAAAAAATATAAAAAGGCACGAAAAATACACAAAACTGCTTAGGCGGCCCCCATTCCCCCCTTAGCCCTACACATTTCGGAACGCACATACGTATAAGAAAGTCTTGTGGTGCCCACACCTAATTTTGTTGTTATCGTTTTGTTGATAAATCAAAGATCTTCCGATGAATCTGCTTTAAATGCGACTTGCTTACCTAATTGTCATTTTTATTATTAATTTACTATAACTGAAACTCTGAAACTGAAGAGAACATCACAAGCAGACATGATAGATAGAGAAAAACATATGCGTTATTTTTTCTTTTCCTTTTTTCTTTTTAATTTGAATAGTTTTATATTGTTTGTAAATAACCTGTTTTTATTTATATTTCTTGCTGTTTGGATCAGACTAATCAATGAAATATTACTTTACTGAAGGTCTACTTCACGCGAAACACGGCGGTTTGTTGGGTAAAAGCCGTTTATTTTTATTATTCTCAGCTGTTAATAATATAAACGAGCGCCTATTTGTTGCTTTCATATTTATCCAAGAAGAAAATTCCAAAAAATAGGTACATATTATTTCATATTTGTGACAAAAGGTCTATGGTTATATTACAATGCATCCGCGAAACATATACAATAATCGTTTGGATTTTAAAAAATTAGCGGAAGATTTTCCGGAATTTAAGCAAAATACATCACTCGTAAGTAAAATACAAATGCATCTTTTATTTATCGATCGTATTTATACATTTATAAATAGGATTTAAAAGGACGTGTGCGTTTGGATTTTAAAAATCCTGAAGCTCTTAAAGCTCTATCTAAAACACTACTTAAAAGAGATTTTGATTTGGACATACACTTCCCTCCAAAGACATTGGTACCTACCATTCCATTAAGATTGAACTATATTTTATTCATTGAAGATATCTTAAATTTAGTCAATAGGAACACAAACATTAAGGGACTTGATATTGGAACAGGAGCTTCCTGTATATATCCATTACTCGGTGCAAAGAAGAATGGCTGGGAAATGGATGGTACAGAAATTAATAAGGAATCGATTGAATTTGCTAAACAAAATATTTCTAAGAATAATTTAGAGCATTTAGTTAAAGGTATGGCTTTGAATAGCTTTATTTTATAGCATTGTTATATGTATTTTTAGTTGTGCAGGTTAGTGAAGATAGTGTATTAGATGAAATTTTAAGTAAGGACACTGTAAAGTATGATTTCTGTATGTGTAATCCTCCTTTCTTCGGCCATGTCAAAGACTTATGTTCTCAGTTAAAAGGCAAACCGAATAGGCCATCGCCAAAAAATGCTTTTATAGCTGAATGGCATGAAGTTATAACTGAAGGTGGAGAAGTTGAATTTGTTACTAAAATTATTGATGAAAGTTGTAAATTTCCTGATCGTATTAGGTATTATGTGTTTACTTCAAACGAATGAAACCTTAATTACAAATGATTACAGGATATATTCATCGATGTTAGGAATAAAACGGAGTATTAAGCCATTGATAAGAAAATTACGTGACATATCTAGTGTGAAATCAATGACAACCACCGAATTTCATCAGGGTAATACTACACGATTTTGTATCGCTTGGACATTTGATAGTTCAATTAATTTGGAGAAAGTATCAAATTCTAGAGAGAAAAAAGAGAAATCTAAACCTTTTGTATATAATGTACATTCATTTAGTGGAAATATTGATGAAGTTGATGAAAGACTTAAACAAGTCTTGGATGATTTACAGGTAACATATTTATTGACTATTTTTTTAGAATGAGTCCCGCACTATAATAAGAATTTCAAAAAATGCATTATGAATATATAGTGAGTTTATGTTTCACAGTGTGCGTAGTCTTTTTTTTAATGTTAAATTAGGTAATTAATTGAATTTGATTGTTAGTAATGGAAACAGCACGTAAAATTGATAGATTTTAATCCACAAATAATGTTTTTTAAGATGAAAATTTCATACTCTCTACTCATTTGCTAACGATAAAATCGACATTTTTGGATTCTGTCAAACGTAAGCTGTCCATTTATATATACCTATATATTATAAATTGTTCAATACTTTTCTTGTACTCTTTTCTTATATTGTTGTGTGGAACTCATTTTAAAGTCTTGCCTATTTATTTTCTCTAACACAAATTTTCATATTTGCCTTTTTTATTTAAATTCCAGTTCAAATATTCCACTTCAAAGAAGCACAATGCTTTTTTGTATGAGGCAGTAACTTATATTAATACATGGTCACATGGCAGACGAAAAAGAAGGGAACTTGCCCGTATCAACTCACAAATAGCAGATACATTAAGGAATGAGAATAAAGGTGAAGAAACTGGAATCACAAAATTAGAAACCTCGACATCTAATATACCAGGAAACTCTCAAAATACTGCTTCGGAAATGGATGAAAGCAATGTATTAAAAAGAAAAGCAGATGATAAAGAGGAAATGAATCGGAAAAGGATAAAAACTGACGATGAAGGACAGGAAATATTTTTGAGGTGTACAATTTTTGTGAAAGCAAGAGATACAGAATTAACAATAGAAATAGTTTATGAAGGTGGATCTGGTGGAAAAGATGCTGCTCACCAGGTGTTGCAATACATTAAAAATCATTTGTAATTATAATTGTATGTATTTATTTAACGTAATACAAGCATTACAAAACTGTTATGTATAATATTATAAGTAAAATGTTAACAACATTGAAATTTGTGCAATTGTCTATATTTGTTATTTTTACAAAAATAAACTATTAATTTATTTCCAATATTGATTAATTTTATATAACTTACTTTTGTCATTTAGTGAATTTTAATAAAGTTGCAGGAGATCGCACAGAAAACCTAGGAAACTGTATCCTAAATTAATATAAAATTGTATAAATATTTCTCAAATGGTGTTATAAAAACTTTTCATCATAAAACATTAACTTATGAATCAGTATCAAAAAATAATCTTGCAGTAATTGCCACGAATTAATATAATAATAGTAATAATAAAGTATAGTAAAATATCTACTGATAAGGCTGTATTACACTTACCAAGTTATTGGCCAAGAAATTGTCGGCAAGTTCTTAATCAAGTTATTGTTGACCTTGACTGTTTTACACTTATCAATTTCTTGGCCAAGTTTTTAGGTAAATTAGCAGTACCAATAGTGCAAAAGTACGAAATAAAAAAATTAATAAAGTTATCGAAGATTCGTGTTTGATATTGAATGTAAAAATAACTGCACAAGAGATACAAAAGAAAATAAATAATTAACGCATACAATTCTTTCAAGAAGTATCAAGCTGACATGTCATTTTTAACGATATTCTAAAATGGAATTTGTGTTTACATTTTAGACAGTTGGCAAAAAACTTTATAACATGAATATTACTAGAAATCACTAAAAACTTGATCAAGTTGAGAAGAAAAATAGAACATGTTCTAAGCCACCAAGTTCTTGGCCAAGAAATTGACCAAGTCGACTTGACAAGTGTAATACACGACTTGCCGTCAATTTTAACTTGATCAAGTTCTTGGCCCATACCTTGGTCAAGAACTTGGTAAGTGTAATACAGCCTATTGAATGGTCATTCCGACTTACTTTTTTAAATAGGATAACTACAGTTCATAAAAGTAAAGTTTTAATAATTGATGTTCAACAGAGTTAAGGATCACAAGTACCCAAAAATGAACCACAGTTTCCGCAAGAATGTAAGACTTTGCTGCAATTGCAGCATTTGTATGGGCAGCAAATGCAGGGCCAAAACCTATAACAGAAAATATATTAATTTATGTGCTCCAATTATTTCAAAATTAACTTAATAGGTAGGTAGGTAATATTTGTTAATATAAAAATGAGCTGTGGCCACCACACGACTTTCTTATACGTGTGTGCGTTTCAAATTATACAAAAGTTGTCCTATATTAAGTTATAAATACTGTTATCTTCTGAAAAAAATAAACCCGTGAGTAAATATGTTACTTGAGGTCGGAATTTTGAAATTTCTTTTATACAAAATGTATTCCAACTGTAGCTTAAATACTTTTGTGCTCATAATTTACGAGATATTTGTAAAAAATCGCTATTCGATAAGAGTAAAAGTGTTACTTCCGGTCCGAATTTTGAATTCTTTTTTATACAATAGGAATTGAAAATTAAGTTCCAAATACTTTTATACTCGTAATGTATCTGTCTGAAAGCATGACTTGCGAAATATCCGCAATAAACTGATTACATTTGAATTGTTTATAAACTTGTTTAAACATATAGTAATTGACAAAATATTGGCATAATTCGATTTTTTCACTGAAGTAAACTACTACTTCCGGTCTACGGACTATACTGAAAAACTAATCAGATCTCAAGAGGTAGATTATACTCGTAAGTACAGAATTTGACACTGATATCTACAGCCGTTTGACCACTATCGTGGTCACAGACAGACAAACATTTTTTTTAACCACTTTTTTGGTATCAATGGACTTTAAAACGTGGACATCTGCAAAAATCTCGAGTTCGAAAATTTCGTCATCACAATACTTCCTTATACTACGTATAAGAAGGTAAAATATATAAATAAGATGTTATTAACCCCTCATAATTATAAAAATGTCTCGACAGCTTCCATTATCTAAATCTCAAATTACAATTATCAGTGAATAATATGTCATTATAATAGTGGTTTCATTTATTTTTGTCAGAATATATTCAGATATTTATTTATTTTTAATTTTTTTTAAATACCTACATATTTCATGACTGGCGATGGCATAACGGAAAATTTTACTGTGTTGCCGGTAGTTGCGTGAAATGTCGTGTTTCATGTCACACAAATGACATTAAATACGTCACGTTTATCAAAGAGTGAAAAGTGAAAACTAAACAAAGCGTAAAAAATTGACGGAATATGACATGCATTACCAGATAAAAGCTTCGAGTATATAATTGTTTTTTATAAACTCCCGGATTAAATTACGAGAGTGGGAGATGAAATAATTCAACTAATTTTATCGGCTTACCACTGTTCATTAACACTTTAAGACATAGAAATATTATCGAATATTTACAGATTTCTCTAGGTTGCATGACTATAATATTATAAACTTTTAAACTGTTATTGTATATTATGGGAAAAAAAAACTTTTCAACTTACCCAATTAGAAATAGTCCAAGCGCCCAATAGTGAGCTTTCTTTAAAGCTTTAGTTTTAATTGTCGTTTTACTTTGTATATGGCAATAAGGGCAGATCGCCAATTGCGGTTTTGGTCCGAAACGTGTTGTCGCCAAAGGTTCGTTCGCATTTCGAATAACGATGTTATTCACTAGAAATTAAAAAAGAATCATTAGAGTAATAATATGTATATATTAGTAAAATCTATACCTGATGCAGAAGGAGGTGAAGACTGCACCATAGGAATTGGTGCTACAGCAGGCATAATTTGGGGTTCTATAAATTAAATATTTTATTTACCGAATACTTATTTGAAGAATTTTTTGTGTGTGATTACCTGGATTTGGTGAATTCTGTGAACGCACCTCATACGGGGGAGGATTATATTTCGACATTTCACTTTCCATTTTAAAAAAAAAAACTCTGTGCTTGTAAATTATAATTCGGAACGTTGAATGTTCAGTTTACGTGGAGATTGACAAAGAACTAAGATTTTCCCGTAAGCTGTTACGAAACATTCAATCTTAAGCCGTCTAAACAACGGCGTTTCGGCATAACTCACGCTTTGTTTGTTATGCCTACTGAAGATAAGAACAAATTTGTTTACGAAGTCAGCGGATTTTGTTTCAGCTTCTCAAGCTTTCGCTCTTCTATCTGAATTTCTTCGATATACACTACCGTTCATATTAGTTCGAATCCACAAGAAATTAGAATATCATAGGGTATGTTAATTAAATTGCAGTAAAAACTATACAGCTTGCATGATGAAAAAAGCAAAAAAGAACAGGCAGGCAATTCAAAATTCTTAAGAAGAGCTATCAAATACATGGAACTTAATGTCAAAGCAGCAAAAAGCAAACACCATAGAACAAATTCGGTAAAAAGACAGAGTTAAGAAGAAATGAATGAATGCGCGGTAGCAGCAGAAAAAATAAATATGAAAATAACATAGGTAAATAATTATTAATTAGCGGAAGACAAATTTAAGAACATGTAATGACCAGTAATCACAACAAACAAAACAAAAACACTAAAACATCCTTATTACACTAAAGCACAAAAAAACTAAATAGGTATTTCGACAACTGTGTTATCATCTTCAGTAGCACAGATTAAAAACTGCATTGTCTATACACCGTAGCGTATGACAAAGCAACACAGAATAACACAGTGTTGTTCGTGCAGTTTTTAATCAGTGCTACTGAAGATGACAACATGGTTGTCAAAATACGTAAGTATTTACTTTTTTTGTGCTATAGTGTCGTAAAGGTGTCAGACTCCAATTTTAGTTTCAGTAATCACTAGGCCGCGGACATGACCGAGCTAAACTACGACGAAGTTACAACGGAGCAAAGAAATAATGTAAACAACACACATTTACTGAATAGCATTATTCGCGCATTATTCATATGGTGAATTGCAACATATGTTATTGACTCACATGTTGACGGAAAAATAACACAAAAAAGTCCACTTAAGTCGTAAATATCCTATTTTCATCGGCGGAGATATAGGAACGTCAGAGGTTTTTAAAATTTATTATATTTACCTTATATTTCGCATGATAAATACAGTTATATATGTGTATACCTATTCATACTTACATTAGTTCCGTTTTTTCATTGTTTTGACTGTTAATTACGTACTTCGTAATTTATGTAATAGTTCCTGTTTAATCCCGTTTCATTGAATCGACTTCTCAATAATATACGCATACATTTTTAGTTATCATTTATTTAGATCTAGAACATTGTTTATGTTACTATGATATGGAAGAACATCGAGAAATACATTGTGAAACAATGGCGAGTTGGATTGAGGGTCATACTGATTGTATGTCCATTGTCAGTGTTTCCGATATTTATTGCAAAGTCTGTAAAATATCGTTACAGAATGCCCAAAAATCGCATATGTAATAGCATCTATAGCAGTGGCGGCTCTTTAATGAGAGCAAGTGAGCAATTGCACCCCCTGGAATTTTGAAACAAAACAAACCAAGCGGCGACTAACTGTGAAAGTATTTATTTATTACGTATTCATTGTTATTGAACAGGAACGTGGCGTGTACGGCACGCGAAACAACCTACATGCACCGATCGTAGTCATAGATATAATGACGACTAAGACTAACAGCGCACGGATGTAAAGACCCCTTCCACCGAGAGAAACATACCCATGTGCAAGCGCTACTGTTGCTGCGTTAAGCCATTAAACATTACATTGAAGGTGGGGAGAACTGTATTTTGTTCTAGTTCCATATCGTATAATACATAGCATGTGAGCAAGATTCCCGTCGGCTCAACGCTGTTGTAAGATGAATTTCGTGTCTGCGATGCATAGTAACACGTTTTCGCGGTTAACGTATGATGAAAAAATCGCAATAAAAATCTTAAACGGCCGATGCCTCAATTATGTTTAGGAAATAAACAATCTGTTAAAGGTAAAGACGTTATAAGAAAATTCAAAATGAATATTTATCAGAAAAATGACTGGATTTGTGGGTGTGAAATTAAAAATACTTTGTTTTGTTTTCCGTGTCTTTTGTTTGGTGGTGAACCGTCTTGGTCAAAGAACGGAATAAAAGACTTAATTCATCTTAGTGCTAAAATTACGAAACATGAATATTCCGAAGGGCATTTGAAAAATATATTTAGTCTAAGAATGTTAGGAAAAAATAACATTCAGACTGTTTTAGATCATCATATAGAAAAGCAGTTCAACAACACAATGAACAGGTAACAAAAAATAGGCATGTGTTAAATTTAATAATAAATTGCATTAGATTTTGTGGCGCGTTTGAACTGGCACTTCGGGGTCATGATGAACGGCAAACGTCGAATACCAAGGGCATTTTTCGGGAATTGATAAATTTTACGGCAGAATTAGATAAATCGCTCAGAGATAACATCGAAGCAGCACCGGTTTTTAATTGAATTTATAAATGATTTCCCAAATTTTAATGAAAAAGTGATAGAACTGTTCTGCAAGTCAAAGACACGCAAAATGGACTTCGTTTATCGTCAGATGTAATCAAACTGTAGTGTTATATTTATTATTCCCTCAAAACAAACTGTACAATGAACAGTACCTGTTTGGAACAGTATGTCGGTGAAACTTATTAAGATTGGGTAAGCGTTCTTGTATTATACTTTTACTTTCTTATACGTAGTATAAGGAAGTATTGTGATGACGAAAATTTTCGACCTCGAGATTTTTGCAGATGTCCACGTTTTGAGGTCCCCTGATACCAAAAAAGTGGTTTTTAAAAAATGTCTCTCTCTCTCTCTCTCTCTGTGTGTGTGTGTGTGTGTGTGTGTGTGTGTGTGTGTGTGTGTGTGTGTGACCACGATAGCGATCAAACCGCTACAGATATCAATTTCAAATTTTGTATTTACGAATATAATCTTCCTCTTGAGAACTGATTAGATTTTGAGCAAAATCGGCAGACCGGAAGTAGTAGTTTACTTCAGTGAAAAAATCGAATTTTGCAAATATTTTGTCAATTACTAAGTTTAAACAAATTTATAAGGAATTCAAATGTACTCAAAATTAAATTTGAGAAAAATTGTATTAATAAAGTTTTTCGAAATTCCGGTCTTTTACTCTTATCGAAAATCAGTTTTTTGCGAATATCACGCAAGTCATGCTTTCTAGGCAGGTAAATTATCAGTATAAAAGTATTTAGAACGTATTTTTAAATATCTTTTGTATAAAAAAAATTTCAAAATTCGGACCGGAAGTAACACTTTTACTCTTACCGAATAACGATTTTTTGCAAAATATGTCGTAAATTATGCATTCTATATATATTTATGAAGAGTACAAAAGTATTTAGAGTTGGATTTGGAATATTTTTTGTATAAATGAAATTTCAAAATTCGGACCGGAAGTAACACTTTCATACGTATAAGAAAGTCGTGAATTTTGAAATTATGCACTCCCTATGTGAACCCCCCGAGCCGCCACTGATCTATAGTTATAAATACATGGGGAAACAATTGCTAAAACCATTGACGAGAAACAACATGCTTCATTCGGACGACAGGTACAGGGAAAAAATACTTTTATTTGTTAGTGACAGTGCCGTATATATGTTAAAAACAGGCAGACTATTAAAGGAAACATATCCTTATATGCTACATATTACTTGTGTAGCACATGCTCTCCACAGAATCTGTGCATATATCAGAGTCTCCTATCCGGAAGTTGATAGACTTGCATCCGCTTTTAAAAAAAGTTTTCCGAAAAGCACCATCGAGAGTGGCCCTTTACAGGGAAAAACTTCCATCTTTGTCACTGCCACCCTCGCCAATAATAACTAGATGGGGAACATGGCTGAAAGCTACTAGTTTTTATGCAGAGAATTTCGATACATGTTTAAATGACGACGCTCGAAGCAGTTCTGAGTGCAAGGAACTAACACAAATCCCAAATTTAAAAAATCAGTTGTTATTCCTTCAGGAACACTTTGGAAATTTGCCTAAACTAATCACATATTTTGAAAATCGAATCTCAAATTAAAAAATGAGGTGTAGCCACCACACGACTTTCTTATACGTATGAGCGTTTCAAATCATACAATTTTAAAAATTATTTTATACAAAAATTATTCAAAATCCTATTCTAAGTCTCTTAATAAATCTCTACAGGATACATACTTTATGAGATATTTGCAAAAAAAATGCTACTCGCTAATATGAGTGAAAGCATTACATCCGGTCCGAATTTTGAATTTTCATTTATACAAAAAATATTCCAAATCCAAATCTAAATACTTTTATACTCTTCGTAAATTATTCATATAGAATGCGTAATTTACGAAATATCTGCAAAAATCGCTATTCGATAAGAGTAAAAGCGTTACTTCCGGTGCGAATTTTAAAATTTTATTTATACAAAAAATATTTCAAATCCAACTCTAGATACTTTTGTACTCTTGACAAATATATATAGAATGCATAATTTGCAAAAATCGCTATTCGATCAAAGTAAACGTGTTACTTCCGGTCCTAATTTTGAAATTTTTTTTATACTAAAGGTATTGAAAATTATGTTCTAAATACGTTTATACCCGTAACGTACCTGTCTAGAAATGATGACTTGCGAGATATTTGCAAAAAACTGATTTTCGATAAGAGTAAAAGACCTACTTCCGGTAGGAATTTCAAAAAACTTTTTTAAGACAATTTGTCTCAAATTTAATTTTGAATACATTTGAATTCTTTATAAATTGTTTAAACTTAGTAATTGACGAAATATTTGCAAAATTTGATTTTTTCACTGAAGTAAACTAGTACTTCCGGTCTACCGATTTTACTGAAAAACTAATCAGATCTCAAGAGGGAGATTATATACGTAAATACAAAATTTGGAATAGATATCTGCAGCGGTTACACACACACAGACATTTTTTAAAAACCACTTTTTTGGTATCAGGGGACTTCAAAACGTGGACATCTGCAAAAATTTCGAGGTCAAAAATTTTGGTCATCACAATACTTTCCTATACTACGTATAAGAAAGTAAAAATGGATTAACCACATTAGATGTGGCTATTAATAATTTCACAAGTATTCCAAGTGACTTCGGATGTGGTCTTCGGCAAAAGTTAGACGCAGCTTTTAATAGAAATCCATATTTAATAACATGGCGGCAATTGTGTATGCTAAATATGCTGAAATAAAAGAATATTTCCAGTACGCACATATAACCAGTTGCGATTTAGAAAGGACGTTTTCTATCTACATGAATGTGCTTAATTCAAAGAGAACAAGTCTTACAGAAGAGAAAATGAACAAATAATAAGGTATTTTGTATTTTATAGATCACCAGCCACTTGTTATCCAATTATATAAATAAAATTAAAACCTCTTTAAAAATACAACATCTCAATAGTGCGCCCATGGGCGATGAGTCATGGCTCGCTCGTGTCCGCGGCCTAGTAATCACTTAACCTTCAATAAAACAGTACCACCGTTTATATTAAATACTATTCGATAAGAGTAAAAGTGTTACCTCCGGTCCAAATTTTGAATTTTTTTTACACAAGAGGCATTGAAAATTAAGTTCTAAATACTTTTATACTCGTAATGTACCTGTCTAAAAAGCAAGACTTGCGAAATATCCGCAAAAAACTGTAGAGTGAAAGACCTATTTCCGGCGTAGCATTTCGAAAAACTATTTTAATAAAATTCATCTCAATTTTAATTTTGAGTAGGTACATATGAATTCTTTATAAATTTTGAACAGTTGACGAAATATGGACAAAATTCGATTTTTCACTTCCGGTCTGCCGATTTTACTAAAAATCTAATAACTCGTAAATACAAAATTTAGAGTTGATAGTTATAGCGGTTTGGCCGCTATTGTGGCCCCAAACATACACACACTGAGAGAGAGAGGGGAGAGAGAGAGAGAGAGAGAGAGAGAGAGAGAGAGAGAGAGAGAGAGAGAGAGAGAGAGAGAGAGAGAGAGAGAGAATGTTAAAAAACACTTTTTCGGTATCAGGGGACTTCAAAACGTGAACATCTGCAAAAAGCTCGAGGTCGAAAATTTTCATCATCACAATACTTCCTTATACCGGTAGGTTTTCTGGTAACGCAACGATTGTATAGCGCATGTATCAGTCCCCACAACTGAACGACTACGTATATGCAAAGATTATAAACCTACAAAGGATTGCTCATTCCCTATGCTGTAACGTTAGCATATCCCCCCTCACGGCGCGCACTGCGGTGACGTCACAACTGGACCATGCTCTTCAAATCGTAACGTTTCCAGTGTTTTTAGTACATAGGCGTGTGTTGCACGTGCCAAATTAATGAGATTGTTTTGCTTTATTTTATGATTTAAATCTATATTTCGCGATTGACTTTGTGTTTTTATTGTGTTAGTAATAAAACCACTCTTTATTAAAATTTTCAATTAATTTAATTTTATTGATAGGTAGTGAAAACCACGTGAAAACATAAGCGCTATGCCGGGTCGTAGATGCGCCGTATTTGGTTGCAACAATAGCAGAGTTGTAACCAAAGCAAAAAATGAAAGTGTCATTTACCATGAATTTCCTCGCGCAAATAATTTGGTCTCCACAACTATAAAAAAAGAATGGATTCGACGATGCCAAAGAGCCGATAAATTCAATCCCAACACAAGCCAAATTTGTTCTGTGCACTTTACGTCTAATGATTACGAAAGGGATTTACAGAATGAACTATTAGGTAAATATAAAAAAAATACATATTAAGAATGGCATTACAGATTACTTAATTTAGGATTACCAGTAAGAAGAAAACTGAAGAAGACAGCAGTCCCAACAGTAAATTTACCTCTTGAAAAGAAAGAAAAAAATCAGACACAACAAATACAAAGAAGCGAAAGACTTTTAAAGAGACAGAAGCAAAAAGAAGTTGAGGATATTTTGAAAACTAGTATACCATCTGATATTAACCCCCAGGCTTCAACTTCACAGGTTTGTGATGAGCATCTCTCTCAAGAAATAATGTCAAGAACATCTGAAGAAAAGCGTTCACATGAAATAAAATATGACAATAATGAATTACTGACAAAATATAATGAACTTGAAAAGCAACATAAGCTATTGAAGAACAGCAGTGGGAAAAAAATAAAATTATTGAATGACCAATTACGCCATTACAAAAGTAAATGTCAACAACTGTGCCAAAATAAGAAAGAAGAAACAGACGCTGTAAAAAAAATGTTTACCAAAAATCAAATGAACATGTTATTAAATAGGAGGAAACGAGTCAACTGGACTTCCGAAGAAGCTGCATCAGCTTTTACTCTACGGTATTATAGTAAGAAGGCATATCTGTATGTTAAAGATAAACTTCACTTTCCCCTTCCTGGTTTATCTTCTCTCAGAAGATGGGCAAGTAAATTGAAGATTACTAATGGAATTTTAACAAGCGTTTTGGAATTTATGCAATTAGCAGGAGAATCCATGAATGATTTTGAAAAAACAGTAGTGTTATGTTTTGATGAAGTAAAAGTACAAAATATCGTAGAATATGACGTTGGAAATGATAGAATTTTGGGTCCACATAATTATATGCAGTGTATTATGGCACGGGGCTTGTTTTCAAATTGGAAACAGCCTATTTTTCTTGATTTTGATCAGAGAATGACTTCGAATATTTTATTCTCTATTATAGACAAATTGTCTGAAAAGGGTTTTAAAGTGGTAGCAATAGTTAGTGACTGCGGCAGTACAAATGTTGGTTTATGGAAAGACTTAGGAATAGACATTAACAACACATCTTTCAAACATCCCGCTACCAACAGAGATATATTTGTCTTTGCAGATATTCCACATCTCCTGAAATTAATTAGAAATTGGTTACTGGATACCGGCTTTCAATTAAAAGATGGAAGTTTGATAAATAAGAATCCATTGGAGGAACTATTGAAAGTGACAGACACAGAACTCAATGTCTGTTACAAAATTTCAAAAAAACACTTGGAATGCAATGGACCTCAAAGACAGAATGTTCGTTTGGCTGCGGAATTGTTATCAGAAACGACTGCAAAAGCTCTTGCTCGTTATAAACCAGGTAATGATCCTCTTCTTGCTGTAAATGTAGCTACTTTCATTAGCGATATAAACCAATGGTTTGACATATTTAATAGTTACGCACCTCGTAATAAATTAGCGTCCAAAAATGCTTTTGGAATCAATTTAGAAAGTCAGGTAGCACATTTGGACAAAATTATCGATTTAATAGAAAATATGAAACCCATTGGTAAAACAAGTATACAGACATTTCAAAAAGGAATAATTATATCTACAAAATCATTAAAAGGTCTTTTTAATTCAATGAAAGAAGAATTTAATGCTGCCTATATATGCACACACAGACTAAACCAGGACTGTTTAGAAAACTTTTTTTTCCAACTAAGAAGTAGAGGAGGAGCAGATGATCATCCATCGCCGTTAAATGCACTGTACAGAATTCGTATGATTATTTTAGGGAAGAACCCTGGCATTCTTAGTAGCCATGTGAATACTGAAGAGGCGGAGCCTCAGGAATATTTATCAGCAAAAGTCTTTGAACAAGCTGAGATAGCATTAAATCCTTCAGATAATAATTTAGTCGAAATTAACTTATCTATATCCTCTTCTTCTTCAACTTCTTCCAACGATTCAAGTAATTTAGAGACTGCCAACGATGCTCTAGAGTATATTGCTGGATATATCGCAAAGAAATTCAAAGATAAATATCCTGATCTGGGCGATTATACACACCAATTATTACTCACGGAACATCAGTATAATTTACCCTCATGGGTTGAACACTTATCGTATGGAGGCTTAATTAAACCTAAGAGGTCATGGCTCCAAAAAGTAAAAAAAATGAATAAATATTTTCTCAAGTACCATGGACCTCAACTTGAGAAAAAACACTCGGTTACCAAACAGCTGAGTAACTTTATTTATCAGAAGGAAAACATCCCTTTAGATTTAGTTCAAAATTTTATAAAACTTAGAACAATTATTAAAATAAATTATGAAAATATTAAGCAAGAAGAAAAAAAAATCAAAAACAGAAAAAGAAAAATTGTGGCTTCTGAAAGAAAGACCGCAAAGAAATTTAAAAAAATTGTCTCTTAAGTTTAGTTAAAATTTAAATAAAAATTTAGTTTTTATTTTATCCATTTTTTTACCAGTACCCAAGATTTACTGAAAATACTGATTAATTATTTTAATAATCTACTATTTATTTTAAATATTGCAATGCTATGAAATCTGTGAAAAGCGTAAGACATTATATTTCAACTATTTCGTAGGTCCGGTGACTACGTCACTGCCGAGTATGACCGATCACGTCCGAAGCTGATTGAGCAATCCTTTGTAGGTTTATAATCTTTGCGTATATGTACTCCCCTCGAAGCGTATCGACTCATTTCATTTCAATACAGTGAGACGCTTGGGTAACAGCCGTTCGCGTCGGGGAATACGATAACTGTAGCGAGTGATAGTGGGGACTTGGACACTCCTCTGTCGTTGCTTCACCCGAAAACTTACCGGTATACCCTTATACTATGTATAAGAAAGTAAAGTGTTTTTTTTTCACTATACGGTGATGTAATACATGTCTGCCTTAATTTGCATAAATACAGAAATATTTTTCTTTACGAATTTAATTTTGAAGAAAAGCAAAATTAAGTTAATTTTGAAAATGCTTCCATCAGTCTTCTGTCATTTGCATATTATACAAAAAATAATATTGTGTGTAATAATTAGATTAAAAATGGTGCGTTTAAGTGAAAGGAAGCGTATACAAATCCTGTTGATGGTTGGCTATGGCGATAGAAGGCAAAGTTGTGCTGAGGTCGTAACTTTTTTTAATGAAATACATCCGAATCAGCAGTCGATCTCCACTATACAACGGCTTCAAAATGTTTTCAGAAGATTTAATGACACTGGAAACACTAAAAATCGTCAATGAAACTGGAAACACCAAATTAGGTCTAAAAATTTTAATACAATTTTGAATTCTTTTTTCATTGTTCTTAAAATGTATAGCGTTCAATTTAAATAAAATGCCGTTATTTTTATTATTTTTGGTCGAAGCGCTAAGCTAACTTAAGTTACTCTTCTTCGAAATTTAATTGCATGCGTTACATCACTAAACAGAGAAAAGAACTTTTTTTTTAATGTTGCATTTAAGTGGCCTCCTGTTCTATTTTAAAAACATCAAGTTAGCCTATCTCGAAAACAAATGACGCTGACTGAAGAAACCTCAAATGATGTAGTCTAAACAGTGTGCCAAATTTCAGCGAATTCCATTAACCGTTTATATAGTATTTAGCTGTATCCATTTCTTTTGTGTTGGTTTATTATATTTTACTGTGTTATTAAATACTATCTATACGTTTAAGTACGCCACGAATATTAGTGATAAGGCACTTCCAACCAAACCGTGAAATTCACCACCCAAACAGCGTCAACGATTGGTACAATAAATATGACAAAAACAGTTTTAAATATGTACAAAATTTTAACTCTACAAACTGAGAAGAACAGTAATTGTAATACAAATCTCCAAAACATTAAGTAAGGTAAAGGTGTTACTTTAATGTTAATGCATATATTATAAATAATGAGGCTATTATAAGACTATTGTTATTATTAAAAACTAAAAAACCGGTGAACTTAGACCTCCGGAAGAAAGAGCGGGCAGGAATTCAAACAATAGAATTTGATGAATATGTCAAAAATACTATACACATGGTGTACAGTTTCAATTTAAATAATGAACGTTTTCAAAGTTTCAAAAACTGCTAACATATAAAATCTACATATATTTACATTTTACTAAATAGTTGAAGAAAAATATAGAACTGTACCTACTTAGCTAACAATTTCTTTGCCAACTCGAAAACTGTAATACTCGTTGAAATCATCACAGTAAAAGGATAGCATCTTTTAATTAAAGATAACAGAAAACTACACGTTTTAAAGATATTACAATTTGATTAAAGTCACAAATTAAACTATGTATGTAGTTTCTTTTTATGGTCTTGTGGTGCCAACTCGAATTACTGTTCATCATACTACTCGTATATGTACTACACTGTAATGCGACGCAAATTGTAACAGATTACTGTAAAAACATGTAATGGTCTACAAAAGTTTTATAAACTTTATTTCAGGCACTACTTAAAAAATTACACGTGTTTATATAGCTACTGTTCCTATTTTTCTAGTACCTACTTGCAAAAATCACTGAATTTCCAATTTATTTTCTGCTTATTAATTTAATTTGAAAAAAAGTACTACCCTTCACTTTGCTAAACCTTTAGCGTTTAGCGTAAAGCATAAAAGTTACATGTTTTGATTTCTTTAAGGTGCCGGTCCACTAGAGAGTGACTTTCGCGAGTTACTATCGATGGTTTCTCTCAATAACTTTTAGAAATATGTCCATATGAGAGTAACTTCTGTGAATTTTCGCTCTCAGCAACTCTCGGCGAGATAGTAGAAAAGAGTACGGAGAGTTTGCAACTCTAGTACTCTCAGAACCATGTCCACTAGGGCGTTTTTAAAAATTTTGAGAGTTACGTTTGCGAGTTATGAAAGAATGGATGTCCAAAAGCTTGCCGCTGTGATTGTTGCAAAAATCTTATTAAAAAGAAAAGAGGAAAGAAAGAAAAAACATGTTGGATTAGACCATGGATTCGACGTAGGACAGAATTAGGTGCCTGTAGCACTCTAGTAAAGGAGCTACAAATTGAAGATGCCTAGCAATTTCGAAATTTTGATCGAATGTGTAACGGATCAGCCCTAAAGATGGGCGATATAATGTAACGGAACACCCCCTATTTCCGACTATGACTCAATTTCTCTCAGGGCGGTTTGGGTTTATCAGAAATGATTAATAAAGAGGGTTCCTAAACATCATTTAAAGTTAATAAAAAGAAAAATACCATTGAAACTTTAAATAATACTTATATTAAAATCAATGAATCACACATATAATTTTAACAGATAACGAAACAATCTCATACAAACATAAAAGAGATCAAATTTATTTAAAAGGCAATTTGAATATAATTTTATAAATGCTAAACAGATATAAATCTTTTTTGTGTATTATTCAGTATACTCAAATATCAACAACAGATGCCAGAATCTACTACGTATGCTTTATACACGTTTTGTGTATTATTATTATATACATACAATGCTGCTAATACAGATTAAATTACATTCTCCTTATTAGAACGGAGATGATATTTATTTGATAACTTTATTATATTAACATCAATTTAACTTTAATATATAATCTTTTAAAAATACCTTATAATAAAGTTTCTTTCTTCGCTCTTCCGTGATGTCTATCTTCCGTAGAATCTTCTTTTTATCGCGATGTTTTCATCGGCGTCATTTGCTGGGTGGTCACGATCCTATGGTGACGAATCCCCTTGTTCTGCTTACGGGAGCACAATACATATATTCTTACATATATTCTTTTATCAAACTTTTACCACCGTGTACATTTATTCTTTAAGTGCTACTTTAAACACTATTTTGGCAATAACGATTCTTATTATTGTTATCCAATTAGTTATAGGAGTGTGGGTTCTCCTTCTTTTTCTTTATAACATTTACTGTATATTACTTAAACTTTTACTAGTCGGGGTTCGACGATTTCTTCATGAAATCAGCCAGTCGAAACCTTCCCGACTTTGAAGTTAACCATTCGACTCTAGGTCTAGCTGTTGACTCTTGCGTCCCCAGCGCGTGTTTTCATTTTATGTTGAACCGCCGGTGGTTCCCCGCTTTCCATATAGTTAGGTTGTTCCCACTTAAGTTTCTCACACACACTCTTTTACGTCGGCGAATGTTTATCACAACTGTAGCGTTTATTTCACTGTTGTAAACATTCGGCGCCACAATTCTTAGAACTAAACACATACTAAACTTATCTTATGACTAATATTTACTTACTAATACCATAACATATTCATTGATTTTAATTCTTATTTTTCTTTAAAATATTAATAATGAAATGTACTTAATTAAATTCTAAAAATATAAAAAATTACCAATTCGTAAACGAACTGGTATGTACCATTACAAATGAATGCAGTACAAGTTCAGTATATAATAGAACTAATCGGGCCAAAAATTGCAAAAAGAAACACTAAAATGCGGGAAGCATTTCTGTTAACGAACGTGTTATGGTGACACTGAGATTTTTAGCGTCAGGTATGTGTAATGTCTATGTAGCATAAATTACAAATAAGTTGACAATAGGTTAGTGATATTTAATTTTTAGGAGACTCATACAGCAGTCTTCAATATTTATTTCGTATACCAGCGTGTACGATTGGCAGAATTGTGAAAGAAGTGGCTCCAGCAATCTACATAGCCCTTAAGGACAAGTACATGCAGGTAAAGTAAACATATTTTCAAAAAACCCATTTATGACTTAATACATAACAGAAATATTTCAAATAATATATAAACTTAAAATTAAATATTTGTGTATATGTTGTTGCAGTATTCAGAACAGGTTTGGTGCGTGGGATTTAGGCTAGGTTCAATGACCTCCTGTATATCTACAGGAGATAGCATGGGTGTAGATATGGTGGATGACGAACAGTATTGTTTTGTTGGGTGTTGCGGACGCGCAATATAAATTTATCTATGTTGATGTTGGATGTAACGACGAATTTCTGATGGTGGAGTTTTCCAAAACTGTTCGCTAAGTGATGGACTAGAGAAAGGTTCTTTACATTTGCCTTTACCTGAGCGTCTTCCAAATAGAGACATGCCTGTACCATATTGTTTTATTGCTGACGACGCATTTGCAATGAAATCCTATATACTAAAACCTTATCCGTTTCATGGGCTACCTGCAGCAAACCGAGTATTTAACTATAGATTGAGCAGAGCTCGTCGTATTATAGAAAATGTATTTGGTATTCTTGCCATCAAATTTCGTGTTCTTCGAAAGCCCATCCTTCTCGATCCGCATAAAGTGGTACACATTGTGTTGGCTACATGTGCACTTCACAATTTCTTGTTAACAGACGAAGATTCAAGAATGAATTACTTTCATCATGGATTACTTGATACAGAAGACCCAGAAACACGCAAAGTTACACCAGGAAATTGGAGAGACGAAGCAACACCCACAAATTCATATTTGCCGTTAGAGAGAGGAACGCGAAATAATTACACAGTTTCCAGAAACTCGTAAGAGATGAATTTAAAGAATATTTTATGACTGAGAAGTGTTTTGGCAATACAAGAAAATATAACTTTCAGATTGAAGGATTATTAATATAGAAATAATAAACAAATATTTTGAAATGTATAAATTTTAAAGGAAACATTAAAATTAAACTTATTAAAAGTAATGACTTTTACTCACCCCATCAACAGCGTTCCTGCAAAAATATCAATCGATTCCTGTGATGCATGTATTGTCGTAGTACTCATTGTTGATTCTGTTTTATTCACTGTCAATTTTAGGGCTGAAAAATAAGGCCAGGTACTAGTATTGCTTTCGTCCGTGCCGGCACCGCTTTTCTTTCTTTTAATTTTTTTCATTTCTTGAGATACCTATCAATAATAGGAACCCTTCATGATTCGAAACAGTTACTATGGCGCAGAAATTTACCTGGTTTCTCAAATTGTGTATCTTTCTTTGTATTTCGTCGGAAGAGCAACCAAACTCCTCTGATATATTCTTAAATATTTTATGTTTTTTTTTTAAATCACGATATTCTTTATCTTTAGAATACCATAATATTGAATTCTCTTCATAAATGTGAATTAGTTTTTCTTATATCCTCTTTAGACCAATTCTTTTTCTGTGCCATTGCTAATTGCTACACAACTTTCCGCGAGAACTATCACAATACGAAACTATTTTGAATTCTGAGAGAGACTGTCGGAGAGTGCATTGATACCAAATAACATCGTGTCCAACTGAGAGCAAGTCTGTACATGTCGCCTCTCGATAGTCTAAGGCCGGTTACACACTGGGCGATTTTTACCGCGGCGGTAAATTTGCCGTTGCCGCCGACAAAATTTGAAATGTTTACACATTCAGCGGTAAAAGTGCCGCTGCTTATTAGCGGTACAAGTGCCGCTTAGCAACAACAGAAATCACTTGTTGTACGTGACTCTGCACCTTTGTTTTACTTCCCTGAGATTTTTTGTTCATGTATTTTATTTGCGCTTAATTATTGTGATTAAAATTTAAATAGTTATTTTGAAAAATATAAATGAACCGGCAACAAGTTATTGCTTTATTACTTTTTCGTCGCCGGAAGCATAAAAAAAGAAAAAATCGTTTAATTTGGATTCATGAAATCAACCAAAAGAGAACAGAATTTGGAGCCTTTCACACCATATTTGAAGATTTGAGGAATGACGACACCAAGTTTTTTAATTATTTTCGGATGTCCGTCTTGTCATTTGACGAATTGCTTGGGAATCTAAAAGATAGTATTCAAAGGGAAGATACCCAGTTGAGGAATTGTATTCAACCTGTGGAAATGTTGGCAGTTACGTTGAGGTAAGTAGTTTTCAAATTTTAATAATAAGCATTTAATTTATTTCATTTGTTTTTTCTAAATACATATTAAGAAAAATCATAATAAGTCATTGACGAAGATGCAGAGTTGACTGAACAGCTTCTCTCACTGCCCTCGTCACTATTGTGTTGCAAAAAACCTTCATAGTATCGAGTAACAGGTTGGTCCTTTTTTTTCTCTTGAGCACTCGACTGTAGCTGAGCCGGTGGACCAGACACTGGAGTTGGGTTATTTGTCGTTGTAGTAAAAGATTGTTGACTCAGATTTTGTGAGGTCAAGGGTGTCGATGACGCTGTTGGATGTGGATATGATTGATGTTGTGGATAGTAATATGTTGGTTGGTTGGGATACTGGAAATGTACAGGTGGTGGGACTGTCGTACGTTTACTTTTAATGTTAGAAATCACTTGAAGAACGCCCATTTTGAAGTCAAGCAGTTCATTCTCATTAAAATTTTGTGTATGTGGCAGCAGGCTTTGGAAAAATGACATTTGACAATTTGGTTGTTCTTGAGGTGTGTCTAGTGCCTTCAAGATCTTCAAATCAATTTCATCAAGTTTTTTATGCTTCCTTGTTTTTGGTGAGGATCTAGAAGCGGTGGTTTTATCGACTTCTTTGTTAAGAGTAGACACTTCAACAAGATCATCTGTTATGTCCTCTTCATTGTTTTCATTGTGAACGTTGTAGCTATCTGCTGTCTCCCTTTCAGTATACACTTTCTTCAAAAATCGGAGTTCGTTATGGAATATGTATTTCCGGTTTTTTGTAGCTTTAGAGCCACTGGCTTTACCCTCTTTGACCTTTTTCTCAGCTTTAACGAATGCGTCTCGTAAATTTTTCCATCTTCTCAATACTTCTTTACCTACAAAGAAATATAAACTTAATAATTGGCTTGCGATTAATAAGATACATGGAATTGCTTTGAGGTAGAATATGTGGCCAATAGCTATGTATTGAAGCATGGTGTTGCTGGTTTTAATCAAATAAAAACTTATGTAGGTACGTATTTTTTCAGGTATTTGGCTAGTGGATGCACATTTACCGAACTTCATTATTCCTACAGACTAGGAATCTCAACTATACAAAAAATTGTAAAGGATGTTTGTCAAGCCATATGGGTAGTAATGAAACAAGAATGTATACAACCAATCACTACAAACGTATGGGAATCAACAGCAAGTGGATTTGAATCAGCAGCAAATTTTCCACATTGCATTGGAGCGGGAGGCGGCAAGCATGTCCGTATAGTTGCACCGATTGAAAGTGGATCCATGTATTTTAACTATAAAGAATACAATTCAATCGTATTAATGGGCATTGCGGATTCAAAATACCGCTTTATTTACGTTAATATTGGAAGTTATGGAAAAGATTGTGACTCTTCGATTAAAAAAAAACTCAGTTACGGAGATCAATAGAAAGTAATTCGCAAAATTTGCCCGATGAGAAGTGTCTACCTGGCACTGAAAGTCCGAAGGTGTCTTATTTTTTGATAGGCGATGCAGCTTTTGGACTGCACAAATATTAACTTAGGCCTTACGGAGGAACACATTTAACAGTTAAAAAAAGAATATTTAATTATCGATTGTTTAGAGCAAGAAGATACATTGAGTGTGCATTTGGAATACTTAGCAATAAATGGCGAATATTTCATAGGCCACTCAATGTTCAGCCAGATTTTGCGATAGATCTGATTAAAGCTTGTGCTATCCTCCACAATTATGTTAGAGATAGAGACGGATATTTGGTTGAGGACACAATGTCGATCACAGGGATCGAAGATATTAAACGCGAAACAACAATACGAGGAGGTCTGAATGCAAACAATGTAAGGAACGTCCTATGCACATATTTTGTATCTACTGTTGGAAGTGTTCCTTGGCAATGGTCTAAGATATAAGCTAACATTTGTACAACATTAAACATGAAAATCTATATATTACATTATTATTACTATTATTATCTATAAAGTTAGTCTTATTATCTATTATTACTATCTAGATTATTATGAAAATATATATAATTGGGAATAAATGAAATAAATAAATAAAATTGTATACTTACCAAATGCATTTTTTTCTTCATCTTCGAGTTCGTCAAAGTCGTTTCGAATTTCCGAGCATACTTGTTTCCAAGCATTCCTCGTGGCATCTCTATCTTTAAAAATGTCCAAAGTTTTATCTCATAACACTGGTCTCGCTTCAATCGACGAACTCAGAAGATCGTTATCGATCCCTACTTCACTCATGTTGGGATTTTTCAACTATATTCAATTTAAAAAACAAATAACCTCAACACAAATTGGACTGTTCACGCGGTAAAAATCCGCTCAATGTGAAAGCGGCGATATATTCGCATGCGCCACTGACTATACAGCAGCGGCTAAACTACCGACAACGCCAGTGGCAGTCGACGGCTGCACAGCTACCGTCGGCGGCAAATCTTCCGCCCAATGTGTAAACTCCCATTTATTTTTTCGCGCCACTAGCAGAATGACGGCGACGGCAAATTTACCGCCGCGGTAAATTTGCCGTCGCCGTCATTCTGCTAGTGGCGCGAAAAAATAAATGGGAGTTTACACATTGGGCGGTAAAAATATCAGGCGGAAGATTTGCCGCCGACGGTAGCTGTGCAGCCGTCGACTGCCACTGGCGTTGTCGGTAGTTTAGCCGCTGCTGTATAGTCAGTGGCGCATGCGAATATATCGCCGCTTTCACATTGAGCGGATTTTTACCGCGTGAACAGTCCAATTTGTGTTGAGGTTATTTGTTTTTTAAATTGAATATAGTTGAAAAATCCCAACATGAGTGAAGTAGGGATCGATAACGATCTTCTGAGTTCGTCGATTGAAGCGAGACCAGTGTTATGAGATAAAACTTTGGACATTTTTAAAGATAGAGATGCCACGAGGAATGCTTGGAAACAAGTATGCTCGGAAATTCGAAACGACTTTGACGAACTCGAAGATGAAGAAAAAAATGCATTTGGTAAGTATACAATTTTATTTATTTATTTCATTTATTCCCAATTATATATATTTTCATAATAATCTAGATAGTAATAATAGATAATAAGACTAACTTTATAGATAATAATAGTAATAATAATGTAATATAGAGATTTTCATGTTTAATGTTGTACAAATGTTAGCTTATATCTTAGACCATTGCCAAGGAACACTTCCAACAGTAGATACAAAATATGTGCATAGGACGTTCCTTACATTGTTTGCATTCAGACCTCCTCGTATTGTTGTTTCGCGTTTAATATCTTCGATCCCTGTGATCGACATTGTGTCCTCAACCAAATATCCGTCTCTATCTCTAACATAATTGTGGAGGATAGCACAAGCTTTAATCAGATCTATCGCAAAATCTGGCTGAACATTGAGTGGCCTATGAAATATTCGCCATTTATTGCTAAGTATTCCAAATGCACACTCAATGTATCTTCTTGCTCTAAACAATCGATAATTAAATATTCTTTTTTTAACTGTTAAATGTGTTCCTCCGTAAGGCCTAAGTTAATATTTGTGCAGTCCAAAAGCTGCATCGCCTATCAAAAAATAAGACACCTTCGGACTTTCAGTGCCAGGTAGACACTTCTCATCGGGCAAATTTTGCGAATTACTTTCTATTGATCTCCGTAACTGAGTTTTTTTTTAATCGAAGAGTCACAATCTTTTCCATAACTTCCAATATTAACGTAAATAAAGCGGTATTTTGAATCCGCAATGCCCATTAATACGATTGAATTGTATTCTTTATAGTTAAAATACATGGATCCACTTTCAATCGGTGCAACTATACGGACATGCTTGCCGCCTCCCGCTCCAATGCAATGTGGAAAATTTGCTGCTGATTCAAATCCACTTGCTGTTGATTCCCATACGTTTGTAGTGATTGGTTGTATACATTCTTGTTTCATTACTACCCATATGGCTTGACAAACATCCTTTACAATTTTTTGTATAGTTGAGATTCCTAGTCTGTAGGAATAATGAAGTTCGGTAAATGTGCATCCACTAGCCAAATACCTGAAAAAATACGTACCTACATAAGTCTTTATTTGATTAAAACCAGCAACACCATGCTTCAATACATAGCTATTGGCCACATATTCTACCTCAAAGCAATTCCATGCATCTTATTAATCGCAAGCCAATTATTAAGTTTATATTTCTTTGTAGGTAAAGAAGTATTGAGAAGATGGAAAAATTTACGAGACGCATTCGTTAAAGCTGAGAAAAAGGTCAAAGAGGGTAAATCCAGTGGCTCTAAAGCTACAAAAAACCGGAAATACATATTCCATAACGAACTCCGATTTTTGAAGAAAGTCTATACTGAAAGGGAGACAGCAGATAGCTACAACGTTCACAATGAAAACAATGAAGAGGACATAACAGATGATCTTGTTGAAGTGTCTACTCTTAACAAAGAAGTCGATAAAACCACCGCTTCTAGATCCTCACCAAAAACAAGGAAGCATAAAAAACTTGATGAAATTGATTTGAAGATCTTGAAGGCACTAGACACACCTCAAGAACAACCAAATTGTCAAATGTCATTTTTCCAAAGCCTGCTGCCACATACACAAAATTTTAATGAGAATGAACTGCTTGACTTCAAAATGGGCGTTCTTCAAGTGATTTCTAACATTAAAAGTAAACGTACGACAGTCCCACCACCTGTACATTTCCAGTATCCCAACCAACCAACATAATATTACTATCCACAACATCAATCATATCCACATCCAACAGCGTCATCGACACCCTTGACCTCACAAAATCTGAGTCAACAATCTTTTACTACAACGACAAATAACCCAACTTCAGTGCCTGCTCCACCGGCTCAGCTACAGTCGAGTGCTCAAGAGAAAAAAAAGGACCAACCTGTTACTCGATACTATGAAAGTTTTTTGCAACACAACAGTGACGAGGGCAGTGAGAGAAGCTGTTCAGTCAACTCTGCATCTTCGTCAATGACTTATTATGATTTTTCTTAATATGTATTTAGAAAAAACTGAAATGAAATAAATTAAATGCTTATTATTAAAATTTGAAAACTACTTTCCTCAACGTAACTGCCAACATTTCCACAGGTTGAATACAATTCCTCAACTGGGTATCTTCCCTTTGAATACTATCTTTTAGCTTCCCAAGCAATTCGTCAAATGACAAGACGGATATCCGAAAATAATTAAAAAACTTGGTGTCGTCATTCCTCAAATCTTCAAATAAGGTGTGAAAGGCTCCAAATTCTGTTCTCTTTTGGTTGATTTCATGAATCCAAATTAAACGATTTTTTCTTTTCTTATTCTTCCGGCGACGAAAAAGTAATAAAGCAATAACTTGTTGCCGGTCCATTTATATTTTTCAAAATAACTATTTAAATTTTAATCACAATAATTAAGTGCAAATAAAATACATGAACAAAAAATCTCAGGGAAGTAAAACAAAGGTGCAGAGTCACGTACAACAAGTGATTTCTGTTGTTGCTAAGCGGCACTTGTACCGCTAATAAGCAGCGGCACTTTTACCGCTGAATGTGTAAACATTTCAAATTTTGTCGGCGGCGACGGCAAATTTACCGCCGCGGTAAAAATCGCCCAGTGTGTAACCGGCCTAACGCTATCACTCTCGATATTTACTCTCAGACAAGTCGCATAGGTATGTCCATTTACGAAATGTCTTATTATCCACTAGCGAGAGTTACTATCGAGAGTTTTACTCTCAAGTGGAGCGGTATCTTAACGCCCGAAAAACTGAAGGTAAAAAGGCTATTTTTTAACAAGGCTTGGATGACTAATTCTATTATGACAGAGTGGTTGTGTGAATTTAATCGGAAAATGATCGATCAAAACAGAAAAGTTTTATTATTTTTAGACAATGCAGCTGCCTATTCTAAGGATGTAGGTACAGTTGCAAAATATTAAACGCGTTTTCTTCCGCCAAATACGACAGCTTAATGCCAACCGCTAGATCAAGGCATTATAAAAATGTTCAAAACTTGGTACCGACATTTTATCGCAGTTTGAGAGTTCTGATTCGGGACATAATCAAATTCTATTAGCGTATTAGATGCGATTTATTTTATTAAAAAGCTTGGGGAATGATGTCTCATCTGATACAATTACAAATTGTTTCAAGAAAACTGGATTTCAAGAAGTAAATGAAGAGCTTGAAAGTGTGTACGCTAATGAGAAAATTAGGAAGTAATGATATACAGGAATTTATAAATATTGACACCAATTTGTATACAGAAGACGATAATCCAGATCATATTTTGCCCGATAATTTTGAAAACGAAAGTCAAAACAGTGATGATGAAGACCATGAAATAGAAATTCCTTGAACTGATGATTATGAGAAAAGAATAGTATCGTAAAATGATGGGTTTATTGGAAATAAAAAAATGAGGTGTGGCCACCACACGACTTTCTTATACTTATGAGCGTTTCAAATTATGGAATTTTAAGAATTTTTTTATACAAAAATTATTGAAAATCTTATTCTAAGTACTTCTATTCCCTTAATAAATCTCTATAGAATGCATACTTTGCAAGATATTATCAAAAAAGTGCTTCTCGCTAAGAATAAAAGTGCTAGGTACTTCCGGTCCGAACAACTACATTTGCCGAATCTGTGAAGCTATTGAAAATAATTTGCACCATACCGATGACAACAACTGAAAGTGTTTTTCTACTTTGAAGAGAATAAAAACATTTTCTAGAAATACCATGCGGGAAAGCAGACTATGTGCCTTAGCAATGTGTTCTATTGAAAAACAATTACTGACATCAACACCAAACTTCAATGAATTAGTTATTAATCATTTTGCTGATTTTAAGGAACGGCGGATGGATTTCATTTTCAAACAAGTTAATTAAATAGCATATTGAGTTTATTTTTTGTTTGTACTTAATTTTTGTTATTAAACACTCAGACCCCCCCCCCCCCCCGTTGCCCTCCCGTCCTAAAAAATCACAAGCCGCCACTGGATATAACATAAAAAAACATATAACACATATATGTATGTTTACGTTTCGTTTTTATTTAGCATATAAAGTCTATAAGTATATGTATATAATTTTACACTGTATGTTCAAATGAAAGTTTAGCTTTGCGTTTTTACTTATTTTTTTCTGACTTCTGGTAAACGGATACTTCTCTTAACCGGGCAGTATTGTCGGAACGACCAATATCCGCCTATAGGAAGTTTCACTGTTACCTGCCTAGAAAACATGACTTGTGAACTATTCGCAAAAAAAGTGATTTTTGATAAAAGACCTACTTCCGGCAGAAATTTCGAAAATTTTGTTTAACACATTTTTTCTCAAATTTAATTTTGAGTCAATTTCAATTCTTTATAAACGTGTTTAAACTTAGTAACTGACGGCAAAATTCGATTTTTTCACTGAAGTAAACTACTACTTCCGGTCTACCGATTTTACTGAAAATCTAATCAAATCTCAAGAGGGAGATTATACTCTTAAATACAAAATTTAGAATTGATGTCTATAGCCGTTTGATTGCTATCGTGGTCACTCAAACACTGACACCAGGGCTGCCGCAAGCCCGTTCGAAAATGTACTGAAATTTTAGTTGAAAACGTA
>OY720675.1:20469020-20704513 GCA_963170755.1 Amphimallon solstitiale | reverse complement strand
ATTCTAAGTACTTCTATTCTCTGAATCAATCTCAATAGAATGCATACTTTGCAAGATATTATCAAAAAAGTGCTACTCGCTAAGAGTAAAAGTGCTACTTCCGGTCCGAATTTTGAAATTTCATTTATACAAAAAATATTGCAAATCCAGTTCTAAATACTTTTGTACTCTTGATAAATATATATATAGAATGCATAACTTACGACATATTTGTAAAAAATCGCTATTCCATAAGAGTAAAAGTGGTACTTCCGGTCTCAATTTTGAAATTTTTTTTATACAAAAGATATTGAAAATTATGTTTCAAATACTTTTATACCCGTAACGTACTTGTCTAAAAAGCATGACTTGCGAAATATTCGCAAAAAAACTGATTTTCGATAGGAGTGAAAGACCTACTTCCGGTAGGTATTTCGAACAACTTTTTAAATAAAATTATTCTCAATTTTAATTTTAAGTACATATGAATTCTTTATAAATTTGTTTAAACTTAGTAGTAGACGAAATATTCGCAAAATTAGATTTTTTCACTGAAGTAAATTGCTACTTCCGGTCTACCGATTTTACTGAAAAACTAATCAGATCTCAAGAGGGAGATTATACACGTAAATACAAAATTTGGAATATCTACCGCGAATTTACCGCTATCGTGGTCACACACACAGAGAGAGAGAGAGACACACAGACACACGCACAGACATTTTTTAAAAACCACTTTTTCGGTATCAGGGGACTTCAAAACGTGGACATCTGCAAAAATCTCGAGGTCGAAAATTCTCATCCTCACAATACTTCTTTAAAGGTACTACGTATAAGAAAGTAAAAATATTGCTAAAGTTTATACAATATTAAAAATCATGACTATTCGAAAAATGTAAGTTGGTATTCACAAAAACAAGAGCAATGCAAATCTTATGGTAATATACGAATACTTTGCCAGCACTAACTCTATCTCACTTATATCTTTCTCTCTAATGTTAGAATCAATCTTTAAATCCTATACTCTAAGAAGAGCCGGGCGATAAGGATTACAGGTATGATTGACTGCGGGTTGGATTACGATTGTTTTAATGGCAGTTTAAAAAAATTTGATATTAGGATTGCTGTAATCGTAAGTTCGACAAAGTTCAAATTACAATTACACTAATCGAAATGTCTTCGATGAACGATTACAATAATCTAAAGATAGATCATGGGCGTAGCCAGCGAAGGGCAGGGAGGGGCAACTGCCCCCCCCCCCCCGGAAGCAAAAATAAATTAAATAATTTTTAAATTTTAATAAACGAAAAATTAAGGCTGGACGCCCGCTTCAAGCTGAGTTCGATTTGAAAGAGGCGTACCACTGTTTTCTTCGTGCAAATGTAATAAAAGACAAATGTTTAAGGGTCCGCGTGCTCTGTCTTATGCTGAGGAAAAAGATAGAGAAAAGAACTTGTCACCTAATCTAATCTGCCTGTAATTTATGGCTGCGTTGTGGTCTCAGATAATCGCCGGTTGGCCGACACGTTTGCAGTCGGGAAGCAACCCCCCCTAAATTAGACAATCTATATTTTCTCAAACACACAAAAAAGGTGAAGCTGAATATGTAAAATCACCTGCCGGATTCAAATTTTGAGTTGGAAAATAAAATCGAAATCGCAAAAAGGTCGAAAAATCGTTTTTTTGTGTAAATTTTAAAATTTTCATTTTCTTCAATTTTCAATACTTATCTCGTGATATCTTAGCAATGCAGAGAGCTAGGGATCTGTTTTTTTTAAAAGTTATACCCTAAAGTATTTGGATGATACTAGTGTTTTCGATTTTTCTTTATGGTGTGTAAATTTTATAAAAAAAAAAAAAGTTTTAGTAGACGACCAATTTGTGTAACGTATATTTCAGCTATCGAGTAACTAATCTTATTTTTCAGAATTTACCCATATATATGTGAAACAAAATAAAGCCAACATTCCAAAATTATTTTTTGTGCAAGAAATAAATTTCTAGATCGTTCCAGAAGCAAATTATATTGCGAGTCAAATATAATAATTATAATCACTGCGCGCAAGCCGTATGAGTCCTAGCATGCGCTTCTAGCAGGTATACCGTTAGGGACGGGAAGAGATGATATTGCTTTTACTTTCTGATACGTAGTATAAGGAAGTATTGTGACGCTGAAAATGTTCGACCTCCAGATTTTTGTATTTTGCAAACAATGGCTCTCTGTGTCTGTGTGTGATCACGACAGCGATTTTTTTGTATTATCAAAAAACAGTTTTTTGCTAATATCTCGCAAATTATGCATTCTATACAGATGTATTAGTACAAAAGTATTTAGAGCTCGAATTGTAACAATATTTTAAATACAAAATTTCAAAATTCGGACCGGTTACACTTCTACTCACATGTTTATTAAGGTTATGAAAATATTTAAAATTTAATTTGGAGTAAATTACTTTTGTATAACTAATTCGAAATATACATACGTATAATATGGTCGTGTGGTGCCCACGGCCCAAATTTTATACTTATGCAAATATTCTTTTTGATTTGATGCTATTTCTTCTTTACGCAATGATTTACTTTACTTCTACTTTAAACAAATTATTTATTTTTTGTAATTATATTATTTTGCATAATAATAATAGTTTTTTGTTTGCATCGTAGAAGAGGCTTGTTTGTTTCCAGATTCACGTGGAGTATATATTTTTATAACTCACACCTTTGGTAATCGTCAATATAATAATGAGATGTGGCCACCACACGACTTTCTTGTACGTATGTGCATTCCGAAATGTGTATACAAAAGTTGTTACAAATAAATACATAAATTTTTTAAGTCTGTATAAGTAAGTGTTTCTTCTGGTCCGAATTTTGCAACATTTTTTATACAGATATTATCCTAAATACAACTAAAAATTATTTTATTCTCTTAATAAATCTCTATAGAATTCATAATTTGAGAAATATTTGCAAAAAACTGTTATTCGATAAAAGTAAAAGTATTATTTCCAGTCCAAATTTTAATTTTTTTTATATACAAAAATTATTCCATATACAGCTCTAAACAATTTTGGGTTCTTAATAAATCTGAATAGAATGCAAAATTTGCGAAATATTTCAAAAAACTGCTATTTGATGGTCCAAATATTAAAATTTGCCTTATACAAAAATTGTTCCAAATCTAGATCTAAATACTGTTGTACTTATAATAAATTTATATAGAATGCATAATTTGCGAGATATTCGCAAAAAATATTATTCAAAAAGAGTAAAAGTGTTACTTCAGGTTCGAATTTTGAAATTTTATATTAACAAAAATTGTTCCAATTCGGGCTCTAAATACCTTTGTATTCTAGATAAGTCTGTATAGAAGGCTTAATTTGTAAGAAATTTGCAAAAAACTGATGTTCGCTAAGATAAAAAGACTTACTTCCGGTAGAAATTTCGAATTTTTTTTTTATAAAATTCAATTTTTGGAACTTTTGTATTCTTTAGAAATTTATCTAATCTTAGTAGTAGACGAGATATCAGTAAATTTTCTTTTTTTTTCTGAAGTAAACTTCCGGTCTGCCGATTTCACTGAAAATCTAATAAGTTCTCGAGAAAGAGATTATATTCATAAATATGAAGTTTAGTATTAATAAGTATAGCTGTTTGGACGGTATCGTGGACACAGACAGAGACAGACACACAGAGAGAGACATTTTTTAAAAACCACTTTTTTGGTATCAGGGGACCTCAAAACGTAGACATCTGCAAAAATCTCAAAGCCGAAAATTTTCGTCATCACTATAATTCCTTATACTACGTATAAGAAAGTAAAAAGCATATGTAAAAAAACATAGAATTATGTATGTTTATGTTTGTGTTGCATCACGACACTAAATGAAGTAGTAGTTTTGTTATTAGTGAACCAAATTTTAAAGTAATGTTTCATAAGTAAAAACATTCGAAAAGTAAAAATTAATTTTTAAACAAAATTATTTATTTTTCTTTTAATGCTAATAAAGGTAACATGTAATTAAAATAAAACACTTCTAGTTTTGGTTTTATGTTGTGCCAAAAGTTCTCGTCTTTTTCAATCTGAAAAAAGAAAACATTGTATAAAATAATATCCATACGGTCATACGGTGAATAAATGGCATACAATAAAGGACAGGTATGTTTTACCTTTTGGCAAATCATTCCCAGGGGAGTCCACACGACGAAATAGCAGAGTCTTCTCCCTGTTATTGCTAGCTGACCCTGAATCTGATAAAAGTAGTCGTGAGTCTTTCTTAATTTTAGATTATTTTCCTCCAGCAATAAATACGGCACAAGTTTCTTTTCCGCTGCCTCTTTTGGAGAAAGTTTCAATTTAGCTATTTTGTGAGGACATTTTATTTCAACTATGGCGTCTGCGCCAACTAGGCCGTCAGGACTAGCTCCCAGATAAGGAGTTTCGGCAGACACAAAGAGTCCGCAATTTTGAACTTCGAGTCCATATTCTTCTGAGAACTGCTTCTTTGCCAGCTCCTCGTGATCTTGGCCCCAACTTGTTGCCACACTGCCGATAAAATTTGAATAAATTAATCTTTGTGCTACTTTTTTAGCGTCTGTTGTCTGTCGTCTCTTGCACACCGTGCCGAAATTTGATGCTGTTAGCCGTAAACTTCGTTCTCTTTTCCATATTCCGTTGCTACTTTGGCCAATAGTTTGTTTCTGTAAAAGTACAAAATCTTCCCGAGTCCTATTCAAATATTTAATTAGTGACGATTTCTTTTCCTCTAGTATTGCAGCCGGAATTATGTCTTCAACCAATCCGTAGTCTTCGTCGGCTTCTGCTCTTGTTCGTTTTCTCCTTCGACCAGAAAATAGCTGTACTCGGTTCTTCAAGTAGAGTCTTCTTCTCCGCAATTTTGATATGTACAATTTACTGTGTTTGCCAGGGCTCCTCTGTACCAGTTTTTTGTGAATAAGTCGATGATATTCTTCCCTCCGATTGTAGGAAATGCATGCAGCATGACACCTCACTTCGTAACTGTTCTTCAAAGCAAAGTTGACCCTTTTACCGCCAACAAATTTCGCCACCACGGAGTTATAGCTCTCCGCCGCATTGTTATTCATGTTTAAAATTAAACTATGTGCATTATGAGTTAAACGGTTACAGCACGCGATAATATCATCAAATAATCCACATTCTACGAAATTGGGACATTCATTGACTTCGTTTTGTTTGGATCCATTGCAAAAATAGGGTTCACAATCGGAATGTTCTCCAAACACATGCTTAGGACAATTTATAATGTCCTTCTTGAGAGCAGATAGTTGGTCTGTCAACGTTATTTCTTGCTTTCGTCGGTACGTTACAGCAGCATTGATCCCTTTTCTGAGTCTTTCAATATTTGCTTTTAGTAAGGTTCTTAGTCGTGGGCTTACTTTTTTTAACTTGGAGCTGACATTTTTGGTTGTTAGCTCTCGGAGTTTTGTACAGAAATTCCGCAAGAGATGATTTTTACATTCCACTTTTTCTATCAAAATTTCATTGCCATACGGTTTTTCTGTACACAACTTCTTGTATACACTGCTGTCGCCATCCCCTACAAGTCGGGTGTACTTTAAACCGTGCATTTCCATACTTCTTTTGAATCCCTCTGATATAATATGGGATTCCATAGCGGTAGACGTCCCCGACCAATTTTTGTAGCATCTGTGTTCGCTAACTGCAATATTTTTAGCTTTACTTCGTTCGCATATTGGGCAGTACTTGTTCCTAACGGCAACGAATAACAATTTGCCTGTTTTAACACCAACAATGCAGGCTACTCCAGAGGAGGCATCATACTTCGTCTTGTACGACCGTTTCGACCATGCTCCATCAGCAATAACGCTGATAAGAGGACAACCGTCCTTGTCGACATCCCCAATTTCCCGAGCTATGCGTCCTTCTTCGACGCCTGCTTCCTCCATGGCTTCCCATGATGTTGCCAAAATTGTCTCTGAGACTTTTGCGAAATGTTTGTCAAACTGCCTCCTAGACAGATGAGGCATATTCATCGTACTGACAATTTGCGTAGTTTGGGCGTAACACAATCCTGTCGATATGGTGGCCAAAACTAATGCCGAATTAACATTTAGTTTGTCACCTGGCGCTTCAGTTCTTACACTCTTTTCCGTTTGACACATTCGACACTTTAGTTTTATGGAACATATGAGACCATCGTATGATTCTGAACACATGTCCATATGGTCCAAATTACAGGTGTAAGGAGAATGATCATTTGCTTTCTGCATGTCAGTAAAAAAATCCTGAATATCCACGATTCGTCGGCCATTTATCTGATGGTCAATGTTTTTGGTTAGATGAGTGTCAGATGTGACGATCTCAACAGAATCGCCTAGGTGACTGCAAATTTTTAAAATTTGTAATAAACAATTTCTGTTTAACATTACGACATTACCTTGAGCAATTCTTTAATTCAGTGGAAGTGGATGGTGTGGGAGTCACTAATTCGACCCTCAGTGGACTAGAGTCAGACCTGTGCGAAATGAAAATATAACTAAGTTTCTATAACGCCTACAGTATAATATGTTATATCTAAAGTTCGGATTTTTATGCACAGGAAATGCATCAAACTGCACATAAATATGTCACGTCATATAATTTTCTAAGTTCTACTTGGAACCTCAGTAATAATGTTCGCAGTTTTCTACAATTGAAATGGACTGTAATAAAGACATTTAATAATTGCCATTTGGTAATTATCCGAATAGTTAGTTAAAATGAAATTGTTAAAAATGTATATAGGAAAAAAACAAATTTCGCTTCCGGCTTAATCATATGCCAGAAAAAACTAATAAAATAATTAATGAAAATATTCTCTTTATGCACCAAAACTAAAAATATGCACTAATGCTTTTTTATGCAAAATATGTTATTTTTTTATGCCACTAATCTCATTAATTCGGTGTAACATGGATATATTCTAAATATTTGGTTGATACTCGTAATAATTTAGAGAGCGGAATCGACCGAGCGGAGCCACAACCGTGAAAAGAAATAATGTAAACAATTGCGTGTTGTTTACATTATATCTGAATAGCACTAATTCATAGGGCGAACTGTAACATCTGTTTACTCCAGAGAATCAGAGAAAAAACTGCCATAAAATAAGGAATTTTATGAATAAAATCCTTTCTTCATCGGCGTAGGTACAAGGGTGACGAATCTTTAAAACTTATTATATTTACCTTATATTTCGCAATATAATATGTATGTTTCAATAACATACGCGTACATTTTTAGTTATCATTTATTTAGATCTAGAACGTTGTTTATGTTACTTTTTCTGAAATAAAAATTAATTGTCAGTGATTCCGAAATTTATTGCAAAGTCTGTAAAATATCGTCACTTAGCTTTGCTAAAACATACACAGAAATAGTTGTCATGCAGACAATTTCGATAGTTTACAAAATTTCGTTACATGTTTAAATGACGATGCTCGAAGTATTTCTGAGTGCAAGGAACTAACACAAATCCCAAATTTAAAAAATCAGTTGTTATTCCTTCAGGAACACTTTGCAAATTTGCCTAAACTAATGACATATTTTGAAAATCGAATCTCAAATTAAAAAATTAGATGTTAGCAAGATATTCGAAAAAAGTGTTACTTCCGGTCCGAATTTTGACATTTCATATATTCAAAAAATATTGCAAATCTAGCACTAAATACTTTTGTATTCTTGATAAATACATATAGAATGCATAATTTACGACATATTCGCAAAAAATCGCTATTCGATAAGAGTAAAAGTGGTAATTCCGGTCTGAATTTGGAAATTGTTTTTATGCAAAAGATATTGAAAATTACGTTTTAAATACTTTTATACCCGTAACGTACCTGTCTAAAAAGCATGACATGCGAAATATTCGCAAAAACATTATTTTCGATAGGAGTAAAAGACCTACTTCCGGTAGCAGCTTCCAAAAACTTTTGAAATAAAATTGTTCTCAATTTTAATTTCAAGTACATATGAATTCTTTATAAATTTGTTTAAATTTAGTAGTTGACGAAATATTGGCAAAATTTAATTTTTTCACTTAAGTAAACTGCTACTAGTTTTTCAGTAAAATCAGTAGACCGATTTTACTGAAAAACTACTCAGATCTCAAGAGGGAGATTAGACACGTAAATACAAAATTTGGAATTGATATCTACAGCGGTTATCGTGGTCACATAGAGACACACAGACATTTTTTAAAAACCACTTTTTCGGTATCAGGGGACTTCAAAACGTGGACATCTACAAAAATCTCGAAGTCGAAAACTTCACATTACTTCCTTATACTACGTATAAGATAGTAAAAATGGATTAACCACATTAGATGTGGCTATTAATAATTCCAAGTGACTTAGACGCACTTTTTAATAGAAATCCAGGTTTAATAACATTGCGGCAATTGTGTATGCTAAATACGCTGAAATAAAAAAAATATTTCCATTACGTAAATATAACCAGTTGCGATGTAGAAAAGACGTTTTCTATCTACAAGGATGTACTTAATTCAAAGAGAACAAGTCTTACAGAAGAGAAAATGAACAAATAGTAGGGTATTTTGTATTTTATAATCACCAGCCACTTGTTATTCAATTATATAAATAAAATTAAAACCTCTTTAAAAATACAACATTTCAATAGCGCGCCCATGGGTGATGAGTCATGACTCGCTCGATTCCGCTTTCTAAGTAATAATAAAACAGATGTTTTTTTTACATAAAATCCGAACCTTATTAGTCGTGTTTGTGATCACGTTTGTACCTATTATAAATAACTATTATTATTGCTCTACGATGTTCTTTATTTCTCATCAATGATTCTGTACATACCTGGGAATTTTACATCTTTGGGCATCTGTGGTCGGTGGTTCATCAGGTGCAGAACTAGATTTTGAACGTATCCTGAAAAAATAAATTATTTGTTACGACAGATAGATACTACATAATTATTCACTATAGCTCTGAAATTCTATAGCGTATTCTCACAATATGGATCATTATTAGATACAATTTTAATAAACGCTAGCCTTTTGTGTTGCAATCAGACAAAATTTCATCTGCAACAGCATAAAAAATAAACTTTGCTTTTCTTTAAAAATATGCAAATTTATAATTTTAATTTTAGAAACTGGCTATTGATTGGTAAATAAAGGAGTAGCTAGCGATTTTGATCCAATTGCCTTCCTATCACACATGTCGGTAACTTACCTTTTCATCTTCAGGCGAACACTTCTTTTTTTATAACACTTTTTCCTCTGTTTCGTTATGTTATCACTCATAGTAATTGTTTATGTTCACACCCACTCACACTGTATATGTACACTATATTCATACACCGATCTCAGAAGTATTTTACAAACTGCGTGGAAACTGCCCGAAATGGTAGGCGGAGCTACCTCTCGACACAATGTGCGAGCGTACCACATACTCTATTTAATTTCAGTGAATTTCGCCCAAATTTCAAAATTTTGTTTTCCGTTTCGTGACCTTATTTTTAAAAATTAAGAAAAAATAAAATTTATGTATTGCTGTTGAGTGTTACATAATTTTAAATAAAGGCTTGTTTTTTGAAATTTCTTACATTTTTATTTTTATTTAGGGCCCTTTGGACAATTTCGAAGAAATTACGATTTATCCACCGAAAGGCATTGTTTTCTTAAATTAGCGTGTAAATTCGGTAAGGTTTTCATGAAAAATACGATTAGGAAATGGGAAAAACGATTTCGAGGCCGGGCGTACAGCCTTAAATCTAAAATATACATATTTTTCTGTTCTGCATATTTTTTTTTGTTATCTGTTTTATATATTTTGTTTGTTGTTGTGGTCGTTTGGTTGCTTTTATGAACATTTTAAAATTAATTAATAAGCTCTAATAAATAAAATTATTCGCGTGTCCTTTGTCACTAAAATATATTTTATCAGCAAAAAAAAAAGCTGTTTGAAAAACTGACATAGTGCTAAATATATATTAATAGCGTTTTCGATCTATGCATTGGTGCACACCAGAATTGTCCCAAACCAGAATTGGATAAAAAGGAGTGTTCGATTTACTCTCAGGATACGTCAATTTTTAGTGTTCGATTCAACCACTTAACAGTCGGACATTTTTGAGAAAAATGGTAAAAAAATTGTCACTTTTTTTTTTGTTTTCATTTAACTACATTTTTTAATCCTATTAATTAAAATAAATTTACTCAATAAGTAGTTTTAGCCTGAAATATTTTGAAACATTCAATACACAATCCTACATCAGAAACCGAATTAAATACTCTTATAACAACTATTGAGTTGGTGTGTAAGTGCTCTTGTCTAGCGACAGTGTCCTATTTAATAGTGTAACAAAACGCCACTGGTTTTCTTCGAGTTCGAGAAAAATCGAGATACAAGTGAGGAATATACGGGAACCGGCGATGCGAATGTTCTGGCAATTTCTAGGCTCAAAAGCGTATATAAAGTTAGTTATCTATCCGGCGCGAAGACAGACAGTACAGTACAGTACATAGTGCAGGATACGAAGTTGCATACGGCGAATAGAAAGCGAGGCGCGAGAAACAAGAGGGAAAATCCGTAACAATAGTTTTACCACAGAATAAAGAGACAGAAAAGACAATATGGATATAAGAAATTGGTTACAAAAAGGTAAGTTAAATAATTTCAATAGAAAATTAAATTTTTAATTAAAACTTTAGAGTCAGAGTCATTACATTAGAAATGGTCCAAAAATTTGAAAATTGGTTGCTCGACCAGCACCAAATAAAACTACCATGTAACGATAGCTTATAATGCAGATATGTTATATCCCATGTTAATTTTTGTTCACAATTAAAACTTGAAATTTGTACATATTAAAGATCAAACAGCACTTTGTACGTGCTATTAATTTCATTTTGTGTTTTTAATCTAGAGAAAAAATATTAACATCAGATATAGTATATCCACATTATAAGCTATCACTATCATTACATGGTAGTTTTGTTTTATACTAATTTTTATACTAGGGACTAAGAACAAGAATGATATTAGGTTATTATTTTTAGGTCAAAAATCTCTAAACCGGAAAAAAGTTCATGATGACAGTAGTGGAAGTGGAAGCAATGATTGTGATGAAGATGAAAATAAAATGGTCGGAACATCAAAATCGGAATCTATTTTTGTAGAAGGCTCAAGTAGTTCTTCATATCTACATGAAGCTGTCTCTGGATCTGGGACCTCTAAACAAACTGAAGAACGCGATGGCTACCATGAAAATGACATTGGTCGTTATGTTAGTTGTGCCAATAACTTGCCTTCTGAAAAAAAGAAGGAATTGTTGACAAACCCTTGGGTTCCATCATCCAATTACGATTTTGCTTCTGATGCCATTCACTTGAAAAGAAAATTTAACCATCGCTGGTTAGATCAATATACTCCATGGCTGGTGTACTCAAGTCGTTTGAAAGGTGCTCTATGTTTGTATTGTGTTTTATTTCCGCCAAGAATTGCTACAGTTAAAGGAGTTTTGGGGTCATTTATGGTAAGGCCTTACATGAAGTTTAAGGATATACATGAAGATTGTAGAAAGCACGTTGGCACCCATTACCACAAATCTTCAACAGCTGCTGCAAAAGCATTTCTTGAAAATGCTCCTGTTGATGTCCAGTTGCAAATAGGGCACCATAAGACGATTGAAGAAAATAAACAAATATTGTCAGCAATTATTTCATGCATAATATTTTGTGGAATTCATGATTTGCCGCTTAGAGGAAAAGTAGGAAATGAGGGAGTTTTCTTTGACCTTTTAAATTTGAGGATTGACTCTGGTGATGAGAAGCTAAAGAGCCACTTGGATAAATGTCAAAAAAACGCAGTCTATACCTCACCAACAATTCAAAATGAGATCATACAATTATGCGGTGAAGTTATCAAAGAAAAAATAATCGAAGACTGTAAACGGGCAAAAGCTTCTGCTGTACTGGCTGATGAAACAGCAGATATCGCTGGAAAAGAGCAGCTTTCTATTGGATTAAGGTTCTATGATGAAAGCCAAAAAATAATCAAGGAGGAATTTGTAGGCTACATTGAGTTAAAACGTCAAGATGCTTCTACAATCGCTAGCGCAATTCAAAGTTTTTTAGAAGATAATAATTTTTCCGCCGATAATTGTGTGGGATTCGGATTTGACGGGTGTTCTACGATGGCCGGCAAAGAAGGTGGTGTACAGGCCATTCTTAAAAAAAAAGTATGCTAAGTCCTTATTTTTCCATTGCTCCAGCCACAGACTAAATCTTGTGGTCAATGATACTAGCAAGCTACCAGAAATAAGAAACACAATTGCAACGGTTAAAGACACAATAACCTTCTTTCGTGAATCGCCAGCCCGTAGGAAATCGGTTCCAAATCTTTCAAGGCTCTGTGAGACCAGATGGTCGGAAAAATACAAGAGCATAAAAAAAATTTCAGAGAGCTTCACTGACATTGTTAAAGCACTAGAACATCTATCTGTCGAAGGAAACTATGCAACAAGAAAATGCACAATTGCACTGTGCAGTTACTAAACCAATTTTCATCTTAGGCTTAAACATAATTGCAAGATACTCTGCAATTTTGGAACCCGTTGTAAACGTTTTACAAGGTAAAAGTATGGATTTGGTTATGGTGAAGAAACATATTGATGATATTCTAGATGTAATCAAAGAAGATCGACAAGATGTCGAAAATGTTTCTTATGAATTATATAAAAAATCACTTGATATCGCAGAGAAAGAAGGGGTTGAGTTGTCAGTACCACGAGTCACTCAAAAGCAAGTACACAGAAGTAATCCACCATCTGAGTCCGCAGTTGTATACTGGAAGCGGTCAATAATCATCCCCTACCTTGATTCTTTAACTTCGTCTTTGGGTGCTAGATTCTCCAACGAAAATACACCTGCTTTTGCTTTAACTTATCTTCATCCTTCAAGCATGCTCAAAATCGCTTCAAAAGATTTCAAAAATAATGCAGAATCTTTCATGGAATTTTATAAGTTGGGTGATGTCTCTGCAGAATTAGATTTGTGGTACAATATGTGGAAGAAGAAGAATTTAGCAGAAGACAAATTAAAGGACATTGAAGTGGCTGCACTTTTGGAGGAAGCTAATGTTTTTTTCCCTGCAACAAGGCACGCACTGCTAATATTAAGTGCTTTCCCATCCACTACTGCTACCGTGGAAAGATCGTTCAGTACCCTACGAAGGGTAAAAACCTGGCTCAGGAGTACAATGGGTGATGACAGACTCACTGGGTTGTGTTTGATGAGTGTGCATCGACAATTTTTTAAGGAAAATCAGGACTGCATAGTGAAGAAAGTTTTGGATAAATTTAGTTTCAACCCAAGAAAAATGTTATTAATTTAATTTAAGTATAATTAAAATCTCAAAGTTTTGTTTTCATTTGCCTTTTCTTTTTATCCTAAAATTTTACATTTTGAACGACCATGGACCATGGTTTGCCCCCCCCCCCCTTTTATAAATCCCGGCTACGCCCATGAAATAGATATTTTGTAAATAACGATTTTCTGAGTAATCGTAATCGAAGTTGTTCAAAAAAATGTCGGAGGGCTAAATTGCGAATCAATTTTACGCGTTTCTATGAAGGCAATAATTATCCGAATAAAAATAAGAAAAAACAAGGAAGCAACGACGTATTTAAAATAAACCAGAAATTAAAAAAAAAAGCATCCCATCCAGAGCAGTAATCCTTGCCAACGATTACAGTAATCCTTATATGTATAAAAAAACGGGATTACAATAATTAATGTAATCGTTCATCGAACGAACTTTGATTACGATTACAGTAATCATAATTTAAATCTGATCTAAGATCGTTCGATGAATGATTCCATTAATTGTAATTACATTTTTTTTTATATAAGGATTATTGCAATCGTAATCATGTGGTAATCGTAATCCTTATCGCCCATCTCTGGCTCTAAGTCGGGGCTGTCCAACATGGGTCTGTGGACGGTTCCAAAAATATAGAAATATGCCTGTACAAAACGAAAATATACTCAAAACGAGTCATTCCTACACCAACGATTAAATAAAATACACTGTGGCTAAATGTCCGCCGGCGTTTGAAGCAACAGGGAAAACAGCAGAATATTGCCAACTGATATGGTCAGACAAGAGGATTTCTAAATGAACTTAAGCTTTTCAAGTCTGCATTAGGAAGACATGATTTTTCACTTTCTCCATCCGGTAAAGAGTACTTTGAAGAAATGAAGCATTTCGAGAAAGTTTCATATTTAATTCATATAAAATACACTGACACAATTGAAGAAGAGTTCGAAAGCCGATTTAGCAATTTTTCGAAAATCGAAGCAGAAATTTCAGTTTTTACTCAGGCAACACCTTCATTGTAGAAATGGCTCCAAATAGAAAAATTCTCACGCTTAAACAAAAAAATGAGATTGTTGAAGTTCGCCATAAGTAAAAGTTAACTGTAAGGAATTTATCCAAGCGTTTTAATGTCGAAAAAACACAAGCTGCTGATATAATTAAACATAAAGAAATCCTTCTAAACAAGTGGATGTCGAACTGTAATTTGGATGGAAGCGATGGGCGATGGTACCAAAATTGATCTGTTATAACTGGTTTATAGCAGCTCGCCATAAGAAGATTAGACAATGCGTGAGCTCCTCCAAAAGACGTCCATTTAAAAAATATAAAAATCTTGTTTCTGCCCCCTAATTGTACATAAGTTTGTGAACTACTAGACCAGGGGATTATAAACAAATTCAAAATTTATTACCAAAGTATAATACTAAAACAACTGTTAGTGAAGATTGAAACTGCTGGTACACCTTTTGAGTTAATTAAGAAAATTACGCCACTGGATGCAGTTTACTTTGCAAAAACTGCTTGGAACCAAGGAAATAGTTAAAAATTGCTTCCGTAAAGCAGGATTTAAGGATGAAAATATGCAAAGTGAATACCAGTTAACTGAGACAGTCACGACTGATCCAGAAGATGACTTACTACTTAATGTACTTGCAAATATCCTCAAAATTAAAAATTTGTTGGAACTGACTGATAATGAAAACGTTAATAATTTTTTGAACCCAGATGAAAATTTGTATGTTGAAGATCCAGAATCAGAACTAGACATTGAAAAGTCAGTTAAAATACAAGAACTTTCCGAAGATTCTGATCTCGATGAGGTTCCAGTACCAACAGCGGCTATCCAAAATTATGGTGACGCAGGCTAATAACCCTAACCAATCAGCTTAAACGTTTTGCCGAAGATCACGGAGATAAAGAGTCTTTGAAGTTTCTTTCCAAATTACAAATACGATATCTGGACGCCATTTTAAAGATAAAGAGGAGACAAACAACAATATATGAATTTTTGCGTCACTAAAGTGACATTTCATTTCATTTTATGTATTACCATATCCTTATTTTTTCCTTAAGTTTAAAGTTTTTTGTTTATTATAAAAACATTTCCATTTAAATGTCCCAGTTTCTTTAATTACAGTTTTCATTTTTCGTATTTCTTTTAGGCGGACACCCCTCTTGAACGGACACTTTCAGTCGGTCCCGTTGGTGTCCGCCCAAGGGAGATTTCACTGTACCTACATAGTTGAAATTGCATAAAAAATTCATACATGTATAATAAGTAGGGGGCAGGTTTAAACTACGACGGAGTTACAACGGAGCAAAGAAATAATGTAAACAACACATAGCTACTGAATAGCATTATTCATATGGGGAACTGCAACATCTGTTGTTTACTTGAAAAGTTATTGAAAACGACAACAAAAAATGCCCATCAAAAAGGAATTTATGAGTAAAATCCTTTCTTCATCGGCGTAGGGTGACGGGTTTTTAAAATTTATTATATTTACCTTTTATTTCCTAAAATAAATAAAGTTATATATGTGTATACCTATTCATACTTACGTTAGTTTCGTTTTTTTCATTGTTTTGACTGTTAATTACATACTTCGTAATTTTTGTAAAACGTATTTCCTGTTTAAATACCGATTCATTGAATCTACTTCTCATTTATATCGACGTAAGTGTGCATGGATTTTGTTAAGTTTCAATAACATACGCATACATTTTTAGTTATCATTTATTTAGATCTAGAACATTGTTTATGTTACTATGATATGGAAGAACATCGAGAATGGCATCGTGAAACAATGGCAAGTTGGATTAAGGGTCATACTGATTGTATGTCCTCCATTATCAGTGATTCCGAAATTTATTGCATAGTCTGTAAAATATCGTTACAGAATGCCCAAAAAGGCCACGTACAACGTCACTTAGCATCGCTAAAGCATACACAGAAATTGAACCCGTTGGAAGCTGACAATTTTAACGAAGAACTCTGTGAAGCTTTAATGGCGGTAAAGAAACTTGATAATCCCACTTTCAAAATATTTCTTCAAATTATACTGGTCGAAATGTTCCTGATGAATCCACATTACGCAAATATTATGTTTCTAAGTGCTTCACGAAAACAGCAGAAGGCATTAGAAGACATCTTTTAAATCAGTACCTATGGATAAGTGCCGACGAAACTGTCGATATATTAGGACGCTGTGTGGTAAATGTCGTAGCTGGTGTACTACATCCAACTATTCCATATAACGCATATGTAATAGCATCTAAAGTTATAAATACAGTTAATGCGGAACCAGTTGCTAAAACCATTGACGAGAATTTGCACAAAATGCTTCAGTCGGACGACAGGTACAGGGCAAAAATACTTTTATTTCTTAGTGACAGTGCCGCATATAATATGTTAAAAACAGACATACTATTAAAGGAAACATATCCTTATCTGCTGCATATTACTTGTGTAGCACATGCTCTCCACATAATCTCTGAATACATATATCAGAGACAGGTATCCGGAAATTGATAGACTTGAATCCGCTTTTAAAAAAGTTTTCAGAAAAGCACCATCGAGAGTAGCTCTTTACAGGGAAAAACTTCCATCTTTGTCACTGCCTCTGTCGCCAGTAATACCTAGATGGGGGACATGGTTGGAAGCTACTAGTTTTTATGCAGAATTTCGATAGTTTACAAAATTTAGATGTGACTATTAATAATTTCAAAAGTATTCCAAGTGACTTCGGATGTGGTCTTAGGCAAAAGTTAGACGCAGTTTTTAATAGAAATCCAGATTTAATAACATTGCTTGCAATTGTGTATGGGGACAATGACACAAAATCTAACTGCTAAATACGCTGAAATAAAAAAATATTTCCAGTACGCACCTATAACCAGTTGCGATCTAGAAAGGACGTTTTCTACCTACAAGGATGTACTTCATTCAAAGAGAACAAATCTTACAGAAGAGAAAATGAACAAATAATAAGGTATTTTGTATTTTATAGATCACCAGCCACTTGTTATCCAATTATATAAATAAAATTAAAACCTCATTAAAAATACAACATTCCAATAGTGCCACTTGTTATCCAATTATATAAATAAAATTAAAACCTCATTAAAAATACAACATTCCAATAGTGCGCCCATGGGCGATGAGTCATCAACCTTTCGTGTCCGCGCCCTAATAAATAATATGCTTTTTTTTAGTAATATCTTCGTTTAAATTTTACGTTGCACCTCTGTATATTTTCTGATAAACTGGTGACATCTAAATCATGAATATATCCCGTCGATAATGTTCCATATCATAACTCTAAGTATAGTTCATATGATCACAGGAAAAAGTTGGTGAGCTAATTCCCGAGACTCTCACCTTAAAATATTTTAACGCAAACGGAATATGACCCTTATAATATTTATTACAAGGTCTATGTAGTTCTATGGAGTTACAATTAATAAGGTTCATATTTAACAGACGAGTATTACTAATAAATACAATATGTTTATTTTTTTAGGACCATGATGTGTCTGTTTACATTTTTGCAGCTGCTATTTACGTATGTGGTGTCTCGGTATTATATTAATATTCATTTCCGGGAACTCTTATCCACATCATGAATTAAGTATGATAATCTAACATTAAATATGCATATTTTAGCTACATGATGTAGACGTTTCTTCTTTAGTGTAAACAATGCAAACATTAAAGATACGCTATTAGAATTATAAAAGGGCAATTTTAAATTTGACAAATTCATTTGTATTGCCGGTAACACAATGTGTGTAATCCACATCTAATTTTTTCGTTGCTCATTAACGACCTTGATGCCTTGATGGCATATTTAAACACCATGTTATTTCATAATTTAGAATGGTGTGTAATCCTATGCCACGACATTTTTGGAAATATTTATAAATATAGAACTACTTTAACCGATATTGTTCATCAAAAGTTCCGTAACAATTACTTACTCGAAATATATTATTACAATTTGCAATAGGCGTTTTACTTTCTTATACGTAGTATAAGGAAGTATTGTGATGATGAAAATTTTCGACCTCGAGATTTTTGCAGATGTCCACGTTTTGAAGTCCCCTGATACCGAAAAAGTGGTTTTTAAAAAATGTCTGTGTGTCTGTCTGTGTGTGTGTGTGTGTGTGTGTGTGTGTGTGTGTGTGTGTGACCACGATAGCGGCCAAACCGCTGTAGATATCAATTCCAAATTTTGTATTTACGTGTATAATCTCCCTCTTGAGATCTGATTAGTTTTTCAGTAAAATCGGTAGACCGGAAGTAGCAGTTTACTTCAGCGAAAAAATCGAATTTTGCGAATATTTCGTCAACTACTAAGTTTAAACAAATTTATAAAGAATTCATATATACTTAAAATTAAAATTGAGAATAATTGTATTTAATAAGTTTTTCGAAATTCCTATCGGAAGTAGGTCTTTTACTCTTATCGAAAATCAGTTTTTTGCGAATATTTCGCAAGTCATGCTTTTTAGACAAGTACGTTACGGGTATAAAAGTATTTGAAACATAATTTTCAATATCTTTTGATTGAAATTTCAAAATTCGGACCGGAAGTAGCACTTTTACTCTTAGCGAGGAGCACTTTTTTGATAATATCTTGCAAAGTATGCATTCTATAGCGATTTATTAAGCGAATGAAAGTACCTAGAATAGGATTTTGAATAAGTTTTGTATAAAAAAATTCTTAAAATTGTATAGTTTGAAACGCTCATACGTATAAGAAAGTCGTGTGGTGGCCACACCTCATTTTTTATTAGGTGACCATACGTCCCGAATTGCTTGGGACAGTCCCGAAATTTTAGAAATTTGTCCCGATATTTTACAAACCGTTTATTAGTCCCGAATTCATAGGATTTGTCCCGTAAAACAATAGTGTGAGAACGTAAAAGTTTATTCTGTAGATTGCAAACCGAAAATATAAGCTAAGAAACGCGCGCTATGCCGACCGCATATACAGGGGATTCCCCATCTAGCGTAAAATCAATTTCTCGTCACTGCCATAGATAACAGAGTATATAGACAGGAAACTCCTTAATAATCAAATGGACGCATTTCTCAAGCACCACCTAGGGAGTTTTTCTCCAACTATACATAATTTGAATAGCTTTGGTGCAGTATATTTATTTTTCATTTTTCACATTAAACTATTTATGCGAGTTAATTGATAATAAAAAAAATACGTTTTGTTGCATACATTACATTTATTAGTATAATACAAAATCTATGAACAGTATTTATACCACACATAGAATCTGTTTTATTATGTATCTTACGATATCTAGTACTATTCTTAGACAAACTAAAAATTATTTATAAAATATTGATTTGCATTTTACTTTGTAAAAATAATTTCAAGTAAGCTTTTTCATATAAACAATGTATAAAGTAAGGTAATAAAATATTTTAGCAGACGTCAGAAGTATTTTAGATAACTAAGCATCAGTACAATTTATAAACAAGAAATTATTTTAGAATATAAAATAGGTTTATAAAATATGCATATGAATTTTACACATTATTAGGACTTTAATACCAGAGTGGCCCCCTTGCTTTTTCTAAATGAAAACTGAAAAGCACAAAATGTATATGAATTAACCTTTGCAATGGAAACATACATGTACACTCAAAAAATGTCTATTATTTAAAAATAACGATTACTATATATAAGGCGCTTGTGAACACTAGGATATACTATCTCATTTAGTGAAGCACTCCTTCAAAAACCAAAAATCCACAAACAAAATAAAATAATAACAACATAACAAAAACAAGCTCTCACAAAATTGAGGTTAACTGCGCTATTTAAAACTAACCCTGTATATGTACGTACAATGAATTTTGTCTAGAATTAGTTTTTCTATCATTTAAAGCAAAAATATACAGGCTGTTCCATTTAAAAAATCAATGTTTTTTCAAATATCACGAGAGAGCGATGTTCAATTATTTTTTAAAAGTTCACCATCGTAAATAGCAAAACACTGCTACTTTGCTAATTTAACCAAAGTCATAGCTCCAATAATAACAAAGTTAGTAATAGTGCCGAGTTAATTTGAAACAGGTCGTCTAATATTACTAGTTGGCCCAACGATTATATCAATATAATTAAAAATGAAATGCTGTTGGTTGGTTAGAGCATCATTTGAGAATAGTAAACCGATTTGGCTATTTTTTTTTAAAATGTTCGTACTAGTTTGAATAAGGTTTTTAGAAAAAGAAAAACTGGAAAAGTTGCCCGGAAAATTCGGGAAAAACTCTATAGGATTTTAGTATGAATCAAGACCATAACTCGCGATTCGAACGATGGATGTGGGTAATTCTTTTTTGTTTTGTTCGTTATGATCATGAAAAGTGTGTAATTAGTAGAATATGGATTTATTAGGATACACTTACGAAAATTGTACTTTTTCTTATTGTACCAGTAATCGACTTCTAACAAGTATGTTTACTGTTCATTATATTTTCTATTATCAAATTAAGTGTTGCTGTAATTAATAGGAAATATATTTATTAAAATCTATTTGTATAATGATTTTTATGTAATTTGTAGAAAGAAAACAATCAATATTTAGCAAGTTATAAGTAGTATTTATTGTTTGTGAAGTAATAAAACAAGTATTTCCTAACATAAAAGTAAGTAGTTAATACAAAAAGTGTGTCTCGCATACTCGTATAAATTGTATTGTAAACTATTTACAAACATGTTTTTTATAGTAATTCATCAAGCATGGACAAAGAATGAGTTGTTAAAAACGACTTTCTTATGCGTATGAGCGTTTCGAATTTTTTATATAAAAATTGTCCCATATTAAATCTGTGAGTGAAGTGCTACTATTAACTAAAAGAAAGGAAGTATATGGCAGTAAACTAGTCTATGCAAGTTAGGGAAAATTGAAACATCTTTTACTTTACTTGCTATACGATTCTTGTAACTTTCAAATTAATGTAATGAATAATAGTTTTTATCGCCAACCGTCGCAGGGGTATTTGTTAAATTTAGCTGGCCAAAAGTCGAATTTTCAGAATTGCACTCAGGTAAAAACAAAAAGGTTTTTAGAATAACAGGGTAGTGGGGCAACCCAGCCGCAATGTTTTCATTTCACCCTTCCCAACTTACAGGGGATAGGGTCAGTCGAAAGTCAGGTATTGTTCACAGTGGTTGTGTGTTCTCGGTATTCGTGCTTTAAAACTCTATATTTCATTAATTATTATTTTGTGTTCTCTTGTGAAAAAATAAATTTTAGTTATGGATTCTGAAACTGCTGGTAAGTGAATTTTTTTTTATAGCCACAATATTATAAAATGTCTACCCCATTTATTTCTTTTTTGCATTTTTAAGAAGGCATTTCAATTCCGTAATTTTTCCCGAAAATAATAGTTTTGGGAGTCTTTTTGTTTTAGTGCCAGGCATTGCCCGGCTATGATTCTTATATATTCTTAAAATATAATACTTCTACTTTCTAAAAATGTGCAAATTGGTTCCAACTAATTCCTACTCCTCAATTTAGAGCGATTTTAAATTTCTGACATGAAAATGTGAAAATATTATAACTTTCGATAAATTATGTTTTTATTATTTCAGGACCTTCTGGAGTAGTATGATGACTCGTAGGAAAATATTGGACCTAATGAGATCACAAAATGATCTCGATTTTAACGGTCAATTAAAATGCATCGAAGATTACTTGATTTCACATAAACCTTATACCGAAGAGCAAGTAACGGAACTGAAGCGTGATTTTTCAAAATTGGGATCCGAAATGAAACATCGCTGGGGTGGCAACAAAATATAGAGGTGATTTATTTGTGAAAAATAATGAAAAGTGGTTGAGTGGAATGTTTCAATTACCTATATTAGCGACAAGACCGGGCATACCAACGAAATCTACAAAGAAACAAAGAGAGAATTCAAGGTCTCCGTGTAAATTTTCCTAAAGCTGGATTCGGAAACACTAATGACGGGAATACGAGCCGAAGATTATTGAAGAACCTGAGTTGGCAGCTGAAATAACAGGACTGGATGTTACTTTGATAAAAAAAATCAAAGTGATTATTGAATGCATTTCAAGTGGGTACGTAATAGATGTACAAAAATTTCGGACATTTACCAGTGATACTGCTGAACTGTTGCGCTGTATGGTAGGCATAATATGACGCCTACCATGCATAAAATTTTAATACATGGTTCTATAATAATAGAGAATGCTCTTTTGCCAATAGGACAAATGTCTGAAGAAGCGGCAGAAGCCAGAAATAAACATTTCCGTGTATATAGGCAAAATTTCGCACGAAAATTTAACAGAGTAGACTGTAATAGAAATGTTTTAAATAGGCTCTTGTTAAGGCGAATAATTATGAAGAAAAAACGAAATTCTTTTATGAAGGAAACACTTGAAATGTTAATGTGAAGAAAATTAACTGTTTTTGCATTAATATTAAATTTTCTAGTTTTATAATATAATTATGATAGTTACTTTTATTTAGTTAGTAGATATTGCACTAGAGAGGGGGAAATTTGCTTTCTTTTCCTATTTTCAAATCTAAACTAATATGTGTATATAAATTTACACTAAGATCCGCAAATATTCCAACACACTTCTAGACATTCAGATATATCAGAAATTTATGCTCAAAGTTTAATCTCTACATTTATTCGTTTACCCCCGTATATTGAATTCTATAAAATCTTTTATGTAACTTATTTATTATGCCCAAACACTAACACAGATATTTGTTTTAGATACTTTTTATATTTCCAATAATTAATTCAAACGATTTAATTTAAATAATATAATCTTTCTTTTTGTATACATATCATGCCATCTATCTCTAATTTTTAGAACACTATACCCTTACTCATTCAAATATTACTATGTACTATGTTGGTACTATAGTTCTCTTCAAGCTATGGCAAATTATAACTTTTAAAATAGAATTTATTTATTTTTATGATTTTTAATGTTAATATTATTGCCTATTATACTTATAAAGCTATCATATCAATCATCTTATATAACTTTTGTCTAAGAATTCATCACGTAAGTACCAAACAAATTACCAATACCCAAGGTATGTATTTGACAGTTTTTATATTTTTTTTTAGGTTAAATGTACCAATTCGTATTTTTCCTACAATGAATCTACCACTTGTTGGACTCTAAACCTTAATTGACCGAATTAAAAAGAAAATTCAAAATATAATACATTTATTGACAATTTACAATTATGAAAAGGAATATGAAATGAAACCACTCAATATTTGGAAATACAGCGAATACTAAAAACGTAAACTTGTTTAAGTTCGAAATATACTGTAAAATATTATATTCATATATAAGTCTGCTTTTTATCAAGGTAAGAGTTTAATTGTAATTTATTCTAAACGAAATAGTATACCTATAAGTACATATACCCCACACTATTTGATTTACGTAATTTTTCGTATGCATATAGCATGAAATATTTATTTTGTGCCACCTTAATATCTTGAAAATAGTGAATTTAAATTATTAGATTACATAATAAATTCATCACATTGAATCATATACTCAAAATTACATGGATCTTTGATTGTTTCTGTACAAATACACTTTAAATAGAAATCAAAAAAAAATATACGACCTCCTTATAAATTATTTCTTTATGTCCAATACTTCTTCCTTGGATTTATATAATTCTGTTTCCAGCACTGTAATTAAGTTAATGTAAACTACTTGCAAATAATCCCACGACAGAAGTATCCTCGTCCTCTTGAAGTTACTGGTGTTCCAACACTTATCCCCTTTTGATTTAAATATGGTAAGTAAATTTCGTTCTTCTTGCTTGAATGATGTAATTAATTCCTTTCCTGTTCTTGTATGTTGCTAGTGTAGACTTTACGTGTTCAGCACCCCAGGATGTATTCCAACTGTGTCTCTTCGCACTTGACGATTACCACTGGATTTCTTGTAATTACTGGTTGGAATAAAAAGACATCAATGGTTGGTTAAATTTATGCCGCTCCTCTTCTAATCCCGGATGTAAATTGATGAATCACCTCTCGGACTGGATTCTATTATTTTTTTATGACTTCTCACTGGATTTAATTGGGTAAGTTTATACAATTTCTTCTATTATTTATTATTCTTCTTTACAATCCTCCTATTTTCTTCCCTTCTAATGGTACCAAATGATAGTACGTAAATTATATATGTTATCTCCTATATACCCTAAAATTAAACACTCACTCCACTTTTATCGATCGCAAATAACTTATTGCACGCTATAAATTGCTTAATTGATTGTGAAAACTACTTTTTCAGCTTTAAAGAAAGATTTTTCCGCGAACGAAAAAACGATTCATCTTTTCTCAACGAAAAAATTATAATCATCCCTTTTGTTTTGTTTGATTCCCTTGGAGATGTATCCTTTTATTTCTTTCAGCCAATTGCCTTATTCCAAATTTAAAACCTATTCAATTAAAGATCTCTTTTCCTCTTGACAACATTAAATACTCATACAAATTTATGCAATCTATTATTTAAAATTCTTTACCGATTTATATTACTATTTCCACATATTTTAAATACCTCAATACCTATTTCTACTATTTCATTTTATAACTGTCAAAACTGACAGATCCCAAATTTGAATTAAACCGCGTAAACTTCTTCACCTTTTAACTTATACGTGTTACAATATTTACTATTTCTTATCTTTTCTTATACAAATATGTACATTAAACAAGTTTTTACAACTTCATATTAACATTTCAACATTTCAAATTATTTTCTTTAAATTTTCTACTTTCAGAATATGGTGGAAAATAAATCTACAATGGACCTGATCAACGTCCTCCCACACAAGATATACTTATTTTAGTATACTATTTCTCTATCAAAACCCAATAAAAAATATAGTAAGAAATAAATACAAAAACTCTCCTATTTTGTTATGTAGAATATTTTAATTTACAGTTTTATTAAAAGTGTACCTAAGGTAACAATATTAAATTAAATTATAAGCATTTATATATTAATTGAGTAGTTATCATACTTAAGATAACTATCTCAATATATATTTCACAGCTGTAATTTTTAAATAAATGTTTCGTATAAGAACTATGTTTTTCTTTCGCCTTTTGCTTTTGCCCTTTGCTGCATTGCTGAAAATTAGAAGTGAAGGTATGTTTGCATACCTTCACTCCAATTCCAAACGATTAAGAACGATAAATAATTTTGTCCCGCTAGATTAGTCAAATACCCCTATGTGCGTCGGTAAAGTGATGCGTTACCATAGCGTTTTACGGAGGTAAAGAAATACTTTATCGTACTGTACAATAATAGTTATTTATGTAACAAGTCAGTAAAGTGATACTTTACCGAACGAGTCTGGTTTACGAGCCAAGCGAGTGAAGCGAGCGCGGCGAGTAACAGACGAGTTCGGTAAAGGTACTTTACTGACGTGGTGCATACAAAATTTTATCGCCAACCGTTAAAATTGTTAATTTAAGAAATAAAGATATAATAACTTTTGACAGTTTATGACAGTGACAAACGATTTATTTTTAAAAGTCATCAGTCATGCTACGCTGACAGATATTAGCGGCAGGTAAAGTACTTTATTGTACAGTACGATAAAGTGTTTCTTTACCTCCGCAAAACGCTATGGTAACGCATCACTTTACTGACGGTTGGCGATAATAGTATATTACATACCGAGGTGGAAAGTGTTTCATTACTGTCGAGAGATCAGGTAGTTAACCGAGACGCGAAGCGTCGAGGTTAACTTTATCTCGAGACAGGAATGAAACTTTTCACCGAGGTTTGTATACTATTTTATTTACAACCATAATTATATTTATTTGTGATAAAAATTCCGGTAAAAGTTTTGACATATTGAGTTGTCAGATTTGTGATGATCTTGCGTAAACGTCAAATAAATATACGCCACTTTTTTTCGGTGAATAAATTATAAAAGAAATGTTGTGTAGTAAGCCTTCAAGGTCTGCACTCCACTTGAACTGAGGGAAACTGTCCTCCCCTAGCAATCCAGATATCTTGGCTCGAATGGAGAAGGACAAAAAATCACTATTTCATCATATCAGCAATAGCAGGGCGGCCTATCTACATGTATTCAAGCTTCCAATAATTCTAATGTAACAATTAATTTTATTTACAACCATACAATTAATAATTATTTGTGATAAAAATTCCGATAAGGTTTTGACATATCGAGTTGACAGTTTTAAATTGTGATTGACATTGAGGTTAAGAAACGAGGGCAGTAATAGAGGGCGGGAAGTAAATGAGGGCAGTAATAAGAGGGCGGGAAGTAAACGTGAACAAAGTCACACTTCCCAACTTTTAAAAAGTCAGAAATGCCAACATTACGCGTATGGTTGTAAATAAAGTACTTTACCTGCCGCTAATATCTGTCAGCGTAGCCATGACCGATGACTTTAAAAATAAATCGTTTGTCACTGTCATAAACTGTCATAAGTTATTATATCTTTATTTCTTAAATTAACAATTTTCACGGTTGGCGATAAAATTTTGTATGCACCACGTCAGTAAAGTACCTTTACCGAACTCGTCTGTTACTCGCCGCGCTCGCTTCACTCGCTTGGCTCGTAAATCAGACTCGTTCGCTAAAGGATCACTTTACTGACTTGGTACAAAAATAACTATTAAATGATAGTTTATGGAGAGTCTATAGTAAAATTATTGTAGTTATCTAATAAATGAGAGTAGAATTAAAATTCTATAATATAAGTAATTTAAGTATATATGTACATAATAGTGTTCTTTATTTCTGTTTAGAAGTAATATGCCCAAAGTAATCCAAGATAATATTCTATCTATGTAATACACCAAAGTTAGCTAATAATTTTCCTACGAATTTTTCGCATCGTTAATAAATTCCTTTACCTGCATGCAATCTGTGATGCAGATTCATATGCACATAGGTTATTATGATCATGACCGTTTCGACAACGCCGGAATTTGTATGTACCATAGTAACACCGAGTAACACGCCCTGACCGACGGAAATCGACAAATCAAATACGCCCATTCCGCCATGTCTGCACAAAACATTGCGTCGGCGAACACCTTACTACAATCGCAAAGATTACTAATGTCGACATTTTAGAAACGCTGCGGCATCCCTATTTGTGATAATAAAACTTAGTTTTTCCGGGAAATAAATACTATATCTGTAATTTATTAAGCCCAGACAGTATTTTTTTTCTAAATTTTACCACCTGCAACTACCAGAGACATCTCGCGATTTAAATGCATTTGTTTTCCGAGTTCCCTAACCTTAAATTAATTATTATATTACTTGAAATCTCTGATGTAATATATTTCAAAACAACGCTCTAAGCTAGCTCGTAAACAAGTTTTATAAGAATCGAGGAATCCCCTTTCTACTTTGAGCGTTTAATCTTTTGTCACGTATCCGAGCATAGGTTGTTATAATAACAAATTCGTTGAGATATAATTTCAAAAAAAAACATGATAAATAATTTCAAGTTATTAGTATTGCAAGGTGAACAAATATAGAATTAAAAACTTACCCGATAAAGAAAAAGATACACGCCCAACAGTGAGCTTTGCATAACGCTTTCGATTTCACTTTCGTTTTCATCTGGACATTACAATAGGGGCAATTGGCTATCTGTTCCTTCGGTCCAAAATTTTGAGACGCGTGCAGACCACCATCAATCACGATATGATTTACTTAAAGTAGATAAAAGGAAATTACATAGAACGTTAAATAATCAGTTATAATTCAATAATACCGTGTTGAGGTTGAGTTGGTGGTGCGCTTGGTTGTGGCATTACCATGGGCATGAACATATCACCTGAAAAATAGGTTTTGTTCAAATTTAAAACTTGTCACAAAGATACAAAACAATATATATAACTTGATTGTGCAGGATTGTCGAATCTTTCATATGGTGGCGGTTCATTTTTTGGGATGAGACTTTCCATCTTGGAAAAGGTGCACTTGATTTTGTACGAAACACGATAAGCGAACCACTATCTATCTTTCAGGAGATACGTTTGCCTGTTGTGCTTTACCGGCTTAAACTAACAACTTTAATACAACTCGTGAACTCGTACGTGTTCGCACCGTTCGCACTAAAAAGGAGAAGAAATACTATCTTCTAAACGGCTAGCGATATCAAAAAGAGCGAGGAAGTTTACTGATAAATACCAACCAAATATGGAGAGCGACGAATGCGACGATATACATATACGCACGATATACGCTAGTAAGTATATTGGTATATGCTTTCTTTTTCTACTCTTAAACAAAGAGGCAAATATAGACATAACTTCACATAAGATCAGCAAATTTATTTGCTTATGCCATATACAGACAGTGGCGCCGGAAAGGGGGGCAAAGCAGGGTACTTGCCCCCCGCCCTCCCTAAAAAAATTAATTTTTTTGTTTCTACCTAGTTAGCGCTCGTAAAATATTAGAATTTTCATTTAATATCATAAGTCCAAACAAAACGGAATACTAAATATTGTATAACACTCAAGATAATAATTTCAGGATTTCGCATAATTCATGACTAGGGCGCGGACACGAACGGTTGATGACTCATCGCCCATGGACGCACTATAGAAATGTTGTCTTTTTAAAGAGGTTTTAATTTTATTTATATAATTGGATAACAAGTGGCTGGTGATCTATAAAATACAAAATACCTTATTATTTGTTCATTTTCTCTTCTGTAAGACTTGTTCTCTTAAAATTAAGTACATCCTTGTAGATAGAAAACGTCCTTTCTACATCGCAACTGGTTATAGGTGCGTACTGGAAATATTCTTTTATTTCAGCATATTTAGCAGTTAGATTTTGTGTCATTGTCCCTAGACACAATTGCCGCAATGTTATTAAATCTGGATATCTATTAAAAACTGCGTCTAACTTTTGCCGAGGGCCACATCCGAAGTCACTTGGAATACTTTTGAAATTATTACTAGCCACATCTAATGTGGTTAATCCATCTTTTAATTTGAGATTTGAATTTTCAAAATATGTGATTAGTTTAGGCAAATTTCCAAAGTGTTCCTGAAGAAATAACAACTGATTTTTTAAATTTGGGATTTGTGTTAGTTCCTTGCACTCAGAAATACTTCGACCATCGTCATTTAAACATGTAACGAAATTCTCTGCAGAAAAACTAGTAGCTTCCAACCATGTTCCCCATCTAGTTATTACTGGCGAGGGAGGCAGTGAAAAAGATGGACGTTTTTCCTTGTAACGAGCTACTCTCAGTGGTGATTTTCTGAAAACTTATTTTAAAGCGGATACAAGTCTATCAACATCCGGATAGGTGTGTCGGATATATTCACAGATTCTGTGCAGGGTATGTGCTACACAAGTAATATGCAGCATACAAGGATATGTTTCCTTTAGAAGTCTGCCTGTTTTTAACATATATGCGACACGTGCACTAACAAAAGTATTTTTTCCTTGTACCTGTCGTCTGAATGAAGCATTTTGTGTAAATTCTCGTCAATGGTTTTAGCAACTGTTTCGGCATCAACTGTCATATGGAACAGTTGAATGTAATACACCAGCTACAACATTTACCACACAGCTTCCTAATATATCGACAGTTTCGTCGGCACTTATCCATAGGCACTGATTTGAAAGATGTCTTCTAATGCATTCTACTGTTTTCGTGAAGCAGTTAGAAACATGATATTTGTGTAAGGTGGAATCATCAGGAATATTTCGACCAGTATATTTTTGAAGAAATGTTTTGAGAGTGGGATTGTCAAGTTTCTTTAATGGGACACTAGCCGCCATTAAAGCTTCACAGAGTTCTTCGTTAAAATTGTCAGTTTTCAACGGGTCCAATGTCTGTCTATGTTTTAGCGATGCTAAGTGACGTTATACGTCTTAAAAAACTTAGGGGTATAAATAAAACAACAGCGATGTAACCTTCGTGAAATCAGTAAAGACACTAACTCTTTTATTGGTGTTAAAAGGTACATAAGCCAACGAACAAAACACAGATGGCGCTGGCTGCATTCAAGTAATAATTATTATTAATACCAAAACTAACACCCCCACTTATTAATAAAATTCATGCCATGTTTACTATGCCTAACAGACTCACAAATGTCAAATGTTTTTCGGCAACAAGAGCCTTTGTTAGAATATCTGCTGGCATATCCACAGTGGATAAATATTCTATGCTAATTGTCTTATTAGCAACTACATCCCTAATAAAATGGTGCCGCACATCAATGTGCTTACTCCTTTTATGGTAAACGGAATTACTGCTCAATTTAATAGCACTTTGATTATCATTAAACAAACTGACACAGAATACATCCTCCGCACATTCACTCAATAAACCCCTTAAATAAATAGCTTCTTTGGCAGCCTCGGAAAGAGACATGTATTCCGCCTCAGTACTACTAAGAGCTACAGTTTTTTGTTTTGTACTTTCCCAAGATATGACTGACCCACTAAGTTTAAAAACATAACCCGTATATGACTTACGGTCTTTCGTATTGCTTGCCCAATCGGCATCTACAAAACCTTGTAGTTCAGTTCTATCTTCCCTAGTATACCTTAAACAATAATCCAATGTTCCCTTAAGATATCTTAAAATACGTTTGGCACACTGCCAGTGGCTTTCATCATAAGCATTGTTAAACTGACTAAGAAAACTTACGGAAAATGATATGTCAGGCCTTGTCAACACAGACAAATACATTAATGAACCTATCAACTTTTGATATGGATATTTACTCATAATACTATTATCAGTATTACAATTCCCAAGATTCAATTTTGCCTCCATGGGAGTTTTGACTGGGTTAGCACCTAACATATCAAACTTCCTCAACAGCTACAAAATATAATTCTTTTGGCTTAAATTTATAACTCCATTTTCTTCATCATATTCCACATTCATTCCCAAACATTCTTTCAATTTTCCTAAGTCTTCTAAGTGCTTCTTCTACTGTAAGTGGATCCTCTTCATTATAGTTTTCAGCACACATATAAGTAACATGATCACTAAAAACTTTTGGTTTTGGCGTTCTTGAAGAAGTCCTTCTTACATCTGTATACTGTTTTCCATAACTTTTCTGTTCTTCGTCAATGCTTGCATCACAACCGTTATCCTTTGTACTAGGATAATTTGTCTTTACTCCCTGTTCCGTTTCTCCATCTTCTTCCTTGGTTTCTTTATTTTCTTCTTCTTTAACATTTTCTGAAACCCCCACTGAAGCTCGCACTTCTATTACAGCTTCATTTTTAACGTTTTCCATGATTTCAACATCTCTACTCACTCTGATGTTATTGATTTCAGGATCGTACAGCCTGTACCCCTTGCTTGTTTCACTGTAACCAACCAACACTGTCTTCTTTGATTTTTTATCCCACTTTGACCTATTCCCTTTAGGCACATGTGTCATGGCAGTGCTACCAAAAATCCTAACATGGCTGATGTCAGGTTTCCTGCCATACCATACTTCGAACGGTGTTCTGTATCCAAGTCCCGATACAGTGCTCCTGTTTCCGAGGTATGCAGCAGTATTGACGGCCTCAACCCAGAATTTTTTGTCTAAGTTTGCATCAAATAACATACAGCGAGCCCTTTCGACTAAAGTTCGATTTAAACGTTCAGCAGATCCGTTTTGTTCTGGTGTATAGGAATTGCTTGTTTGATGCACAATACCAACCTGTTTTAAATAGTTTTCAAAAACAGAACTGCAAAATTCACCTCCATTGTCACTGCGTAGGATTTTAATTTTCTTCTCTACTTGGTTTTCACTCATACTTTTAAAATTTTTAAAGCATTCAAAAACTTTATCTTTAGATGGCAGAAAATATACAAATACCATTTTACTAAAGTCATCCATAAACGTAAGAAAATACCTGGCTCCACCAAGTGACGTTACTTCCATTGGGCCACACAAGTCTGTGTGAATGATTTCTAGAACAGCACCAGCACTTGAGCCCTTGTCAGGAAAAGGCAGCCTGCATTGTTTGCCTTCGTTGCATGTCATACAGTTATGTTTGGATACTTTTATTTCTCCTTGACATACCATCCCCTTAACCGCACCATTTGACATTTTTCGCAGGTCCTGTTCATTCAAGTGACCTAGTCTGCGATGCCATGTCTCACCAGATACTGCAGTTAAACAATGTTGTTTTGAAGTAACCACATTCAACTTATACTTATTGTCTATTAACCATGCAGTTGCAATAAGCTGTCCATGTTTATTGTAAATCTTACAGCCGTTACTTTCAAAATGTATTTTATTGCCATTCTTGATCAGTTGACTTACAGACAATAAGTTTGTCGCAACTTGAGGCACACACAAAGCACTTTTGACTAGAATGTCAAAAATGTTTTCTCCCACTACAGTGGTAATGTTCAGATTTCCTATGCATTTCACGGAAACTTTCGATTTATCTGCAACAACTATTTCACTCGGCCTATCAGCAAATGTTTCTTCAATTAACCATTGTCTATTTGCTGTTATATGTGCACTAGCACCTGAATCTAAATATCACTCGTCCTTTTGGAACGATTTTCCACTCATGAATGTTGCACTAAAAAAGTTCACATCATTTTTACCATTCTTTAAACTCGGGCAATTGTTCTTAAAGTGACCAGTCTTTTTACATTTGTAGCATTTGCTTCGTCTATTGTCATTACGGTCATTATACTGACGTTGGTGTGATCATAGGTGTGATGATTGACGTTCAGCGCTGCCAACAGTGACTACATTTCTGTCACTATTTCTACCGTACCGACCTGTTTTACCGGCAAATGCACTAGCACCACTCGGACCGGAAACATTGTCATCCATTTGCAATAGCTTCATTTTTATGGCGTCTGCGGTGATTTTGATACCGCTGTGTTCAATTGCCATAATCATTGGACAAAATTTCTCCGAAAGTCCAGCCAAAAGTAATGATCCAATCCACTCTTCACTTATTTCGAATCCAGTGCCCCTTAGTCGTTGTGCAGTTTCGATCACATGAGTCACATAAGAAGCCATACTGTCCATGCTTTCAAATCGCGCCGAAATTAACGATCGCAACAACGTAATTTTTCGCGCGAAACCGGCATCATCATACAGTTGTTTTTTTACTTTTTCCATAATTCTTGAGCTGTTTTTGACTCTTTCACGTGTATAAACAACGATGAATCGATTGTAAGGATTAATTTCGCACGTGCCTGAGTGTCTTTACCAGCATCCGTTTCATTTCCCTCGATGCACTTTTCCAAGTTGTCGAGAATCAGGAAATTTTCCGCAGCGAATGCCCACTCCGCGTAATTTTCACGCCCTTTAAGTTTAGGTACACTAGCAATATAATTCGTACTCATATTGCAAGGATGGCGTCTGTGCCCATAACCTCTTAAAACACTTAGGGGTATAATTAAAACAACAGCGATGTAACCTTCGTGAAATCAGTAAAGACACAAACTCTTTTTATTGGTGTTAAAAGTACATAAGCCAACGAACAAAACACAGATGGCGCTGGCTGCATTCAAGTAATAATTTTTATTAATACCAAAACTAACAAGTTATACCTCTAAATTTTATGTTACAAGTGACAAGTTCAAAAATGTTTGTTAATTTATTGTCAATTTTATAAGTTTCTTTAAATAATAAATGTCCATTTGTAAAGTTGTATAATGAAGCAAAACAAAAAACAATGATGGATCCTCTTTATTCTTTACAAAAGTTTTAATTTACTCTACGGTACTAGTTTCGACATTAAGTCATCTTCAGCCGAGAATCTAAACATAAATTAACCGTTACAAAATTTACCACGCGTGCATGACCTTGTATGGTATTTTATTTGCTTCATGTTATATTGTGCATTGTCCACCATGTCACGTGACTTGTGTTTTTAATATTTTACGTATAATTTTATCTAAAAATTTTTATCTATTATCATCCTATTTTAATATGAAAACCACCTATCAAGTATTTTCGAAAGATCCTGTTAAACCTATAGTTGTATCTGCATACATTAACTTATGATAAGAGATAATTTGAAAAACATTTGACTGTGAGTATCATACAAGTGTAATTTTTGCATTTGATATTTTTATACATACTTATTCGTGGTAAATTTTGTAACGGTTAATTTATGTTTAGATTCTCGGCTGAAGATGACTTAATGTCGAAACTAGTACCGTAGAGTAAATTAAAACTTTTGTAAAGAATAAAGAGGATCCATCATTGTTTTTTGTTTTGCTTAATTTTATAAGTATTTAATAAATTTGTAAAATAGAAATTATAATAGAGGTTATTTTGACATTGGCTTATGGCTTTTATTCCTCTAATGAAATATGAAAGGGCGCCAATTTTAGATGGGCTTCAAGGCGCCCAGGAGGTTAATCCGGCCCAGATAAGGTAAATATAATAAATGTTAGAAACCCCTCGCGCTTCTACTTACGCCGATAAAGAAAGGATTTTACTCATAAATTCCTTTTTTGATGGGCATTGTTTGTTGTCGTTTACAATAACTTTTCAAGTAAACAACAGATGTTGTTTACATTATTTCTTTGCTCCGCTGTAACTCTGTCGTAGTTTAAACCTGGGACGTCCACGCCCTATTCATGACCTACCTGTTCAGATTGGCGCTGCCTCGCATTAACATTCAAATCTGTTCATTTTAGTTTTTCAAAGAAAATCATTAGAAGAATCTATGGATAAAGATATGGGCCCAATTTACAAATGAAAGCAGTAGACTTTGTTCTGGCGTTTTGAGGAGGATTGCCATTATAAATATATAATATAATTACTGCACATTTTAGTGAATGTGCTATATCAACATGAAAATTGTGAATCATGTCTATTTATTATTAAATATTTGTATCAGAGAGTAAGAATGAATCAAACCTTGTATCTTTTATCAAAATGTCCTTAAGAACTTGCAGAAAAAGTTTTGCTTATTAGTTTCTATTTTAAATATCAATAAAGAACTTATACAGATAAATCATTCGTATTACTGCTATAAACCTTTGAGGAGGTAAATTCAAGCAACTACTCTTGGAAATGTGAATTACATACAACAGTAATATATGGAAAAATTTACATCGGCCGAAGTTGTTTACACGACCTGCAAAGATAATAGGTAATAGGTTTGGTCAATCCTCCAGTTCTGAACGGTTCTAGAACTAGTGCGCATTGCGCATGTCATTTAAAAAAGACAAGGTTCAATGTTCGGTTCTTCAGAACTCGTAATTCAGAACGGTTCTTGAATTACGCGTTCTGAAAGACCGAACACTGAACTACTACTTCTCAGAATTTGTAGTTCCAGAACTGCATGGTCCGAACAGTCTTTTTTTAAATGACATGCGCCCTAGTTCTAGAACCGTTCAAAGCTGCAAACCTTACATATTCCTACACATTACTAATTATTATTATTCCCTATTAACGTTTATGTATTTTGAAAATATGTGAAGTATAACAAATTTTTATTTCTATTATACATTGAAAATTTACAATAATTTAGTGTTCACATCATGTTAAAAAGATGGTCGCCACACTTTTTCCAAATACTTATTGTAACATTTGTAATTGCTTCTGCCAAAAATTCTCGTAAAAGTGATATTCTGAAAGGGGATTTTTTTGAAGCAACTTCACTTTATGTATCAATTCAGATCCTACATGACGTATTCTTAATTGCCTATCTTTATCGGTATGGCTTTTTAATCCTACAGGTTTTCAACAAAGCTTGTCGTGCACTCATTATACTTGTAGCAATCCAAACTTTTTCCCAGATATTCACCACGAGATATTTTCACCTTTTCCTATTAGTACAGGTTTCTTTACGTTTGACATATCTGAAATATAACATGTATATGAACATGTGGTAATAAAATTAGTATTTAATTCACACTTACTTGAAATTAATGAGTCAATTCTAGACTATGTGTGGTTGTTCAGTTCATTTATGGTATGAACAACAATCTATAGTTATTTTTGCCATGATATTAATTGTTGGACGTTTGATTTTTTCACTGTCGTACAGTATTTTTGACAGATTCAAAGTTTCAAATGCCTGATCACTTGTTCCTTAGGTCTTAAGCCGTCTGATGAACTCATGCTCATGTTGTACATAAAAGTACGGATTTTATTTAATAACACAATAAAGTATAATAAACCAAAGTAAAAATGTAAGAGACTAGGTTATGGCTTGGCTATAAACATAAAATGACGTTTTGTCGAACGTATTTTCCTATGTTAAACTTGCCTACGCAAGAACCAATGAAATACCTTAAAAATATACGCCATTTTGGCGAGATATTTGAATCACTCCTTCTTATTCTGAGACAAGGTATAAATCATTCATAGATGCTTTTTGTAGTTGCACTGGTGGGACTAATATACTTAAATTGTTAGATAATAGAAGATTTAAGTCTTCCATCAAGTTTAAAGGATTAACTGTTTCTGATTGAAATAACTTATTGACATATATTACATTTTTCAATGATGTGCTTAAAAAAACTAAGTATAAATAATTTGATGTATCTGAGAACATTTGAAATAAGTGATCTGCTACATAGCACCGTTCTTTTTCTTTTGTTATACTAAAATGTAATTTGAGTGCATCCCATTACTCTATAATTTTAGTTATAGCATTGTATCTTGCCAACCATCGCGTTCCTGCAAGTTTATCTATTTTATGTGGTTTTTCATTCTGTCTCTTTGTGCTATTAGAATAGTATACCACGCGATCATTTAAATTCTAAATTATAGCAGGCGGGATTTTTTTTATTAGGTTGTCCAGAATGTCAATTATTGATTAATTGAAGTTTGCGGTTATGTTATACTTTGTGACATTTGTGAATCTTATGTGTAATCGATTTAAATTTAATGGAAATGAAAGCATTACAAGATAAATTAGTTTTATTGTGAATTACAAAAGGTGTTCAAAGTGTTCTGCCCCTGTTGCAATGCAACTGTTAACCCTCCGTTTCATATTTTCAAAAGCATTTGCCAACATCTGAACGGTTATAGCGTTACATGCATTAGAAATTGTCTCTTGTAGTTCTTCAAGATTTTGTGGGTTATTTTTGTAAACTGTGTTTTTCAGATACGGATAAATGAAATAATCAAGAATCGTTAAGTCCGGACTGCGAGGCGGAAATTCAATGACTCGATTATCATAAAACTCGCGAATTCGAGCCATACTTTCCCATGTTTTGTGAGCTGTTGCATTGTCCTGTTGGAAATACCCATGTAAAAGTTCGTCATCATGAAGATTTTGTAAAAACAGTTCAAGTAAATTATTTCGATATCTCTCAGCATTTATCGTTCCTTCAAAAAACACAGGTCCAAATATACGCCTTCTAGAAACCGCTAGCCAAACACCAATTTTCTGCGGATGGAGAGGCGATTGAATAAACTCATGAGGATTCTCCGAAGACCAAATACGCATATTTTGTTTGTTTATATAGCCGGATAGGTGAAACCATGCTTCGTCAGAAAAAAAATGTTAAATCCAAAGTGTTGTTGTTATTTAAAGTATTCAAAAACCACTGACAGTATTCTATTCGTACAGCAAAATCTCGAGGGAATAGCTCTTGAACGACGTTAATCTTATAGGGATAAAGATTTAAATTTTCTTTTAAAATTTTTTGACAAGTTCCATATGAAAGGTTTATTTCTTGGGCTAATCTGCGAAGAGATTTTTTGGGAGACTGTTCCATTCTTTCTGCAACATCTGCCACAATCTCAGGAGTCCTTTTCTTGGGCGCGCCACTACCAGCTTTCCTACCTACAGTTCCAACATTACGAAATTTCGCCACACATGTGTAAATTTCTTGGACTAATTTTTGATAATCCGCAGGAAAATTAGGGAAGGCATTTTGAAAATCATTGATGCAGTGCGGTACTGAATATGTCCATTCACCATTCTTTTGTCGTTCGGCATTTTTAAAATAACTTTCAGTAAGAAAAATCTTATGTTCTAAATCAAACATTTTGAAACGTCACTTTGACAATTCAAATTGTAAATTAGTACTTATATACCAACTTAATTTAAATTTCACAAACTGCTCTAATTTAGAATTTAAATGATCGCTCGGTATTAAAATACCGCGCAATCATTTAAATTCTAAAGGAAAAGGATTGTTTTTAACATTGATGTGCCCTTATGTAATAATTTTATTTAAACGATTACGCATACATGCAGAGTGGGCGGAGCTAGCTGAAATTAATTTCTCTCTTCTGATTAAAGTAAAATTCAGCACTTGGGAGTTTTTGTGGTGTCATCGATCACGTATCCAAAGTCGAAATGTCAAAAAAAAAATGGCCCAAGGATTTTTTGAATATTGACGTATAAATGTGAAATTTTAGATACGGGGGTGTCTTAGGTCGCCGATCACAAATCCAAAATCAAAATGTCAAAAAAAACAAAATGGTGGAAGATTTTTTTGAAAATTGACGTATGAATGTGAAATTTTAGATACGGGGGTGTCTTAGGTCACCGATCACGAATCCATAATCAAAATGTCAAAAAAAACAAAATGGCGGAAGATTTTCTGAAAATTATATATAAAATGATAATAATAAATGTGAAATTTTAGATACAGGGGTGTCTTAGGTCGCCGATCATAAATCCAAAATCAAAATGTCAAAAAAAACAAAATGGCGGAAATTTTTTTTGAAAATGGACGTATAAATGTGAAATTTTAGATACGGGGGTGTCGTAGGTTACCGATCATGAATCAAAATGTCAAAAGAAACAAAATGGCAGAAGATTTTTTGAAAATTGACGTATAAATGTGAAATTTTAGATACGGGGGTGTCTTAGGTCACCGATCACGAATCAAAATGTCAAAAAAAACAAAATGGCGGAAGATTTTTTGAAAATTGACGTATAAATGTGAAATATTAGATACGGGGGTGTCTTAGCTCGCCGATCACAAATCCAAAATCAAAATGTCAAAAAAAACAAAATGGCGGAAGATTTTTTGAAAATTGACGTATAAATGTGAAATTTTAGATACGGGGGTGTCTTAGCTCGCCGATCACAAATCCAAAATCAAAATGTCAAAAAAAAACAAAATGGCGGAAGATTTTTTGAAAATTGACGTATAAATGTGAAATTTTAGATACGGGGGTGTCTTAGCTCGCCGATCACAAATCCAAAATCAAAATATCAAAAAAAAACAAAATGGCGGAAGATTTTTTGAAAATTGACGTATAAATGTGAAATTTTAGATACGGGGGTGTCTTAGGTCGCCGATCACAAATCCAAAATCAAAATGTCAAAAAAAAACAAAATGGCGGAAGATTTTTTGAAAATTGACGTATAAATGTGAAATTTTAGATACGGGGGTGTCTTAGCTCGCCGATCACAAATCCAAAATCAAAATGTCAAAAAAAAACAAAATGGCGGAAGATTTTTTGAAAATTGACGTATAAATGTGAAATTTTAGATACGGGGGTGTCTTAGCTCGCCGATCACAAATCCAAAATCAAAATGTCAAAAAAAACAAAATGGCGGAAGATTTTTTGAAAATTGACGTATAAATGTGAAATTTTAGATACGGGGGTGTCTTAGCTCGCCGATCACAAATCCAAAATCAAAATGTCAAAAAAAAACAAAATGGCGGAAGATTTTTTGAAAATTGACGTATAAATGTGAAATTTTAGATACGGGGGTGTCTTAGCTCGCCGATCACAAATCCAAAATCAAAATATCAAAAAAAAACAAAATGGCGGAAGATTTTTTGAAAATTGACGTATAAATGTGAAATTTTAGATACGGGGGTGTCTTAGGTCGCCGATCACAAATCCAAAATCAAAATGTCAAAAAAAAACAAAATGGCGGAAGATTTTTTGAAAATTGACGTATAAATGTGAAATTTTAGATACGGGGGTGTCTTAGCTCGCCGATCACAAATCCAAAATCAAAATGTCAAAAAAAAACAAAATGGCGGAAGATTTTTTGAAAATTGACGTATAAATGTGAAATTTTAGATACGGGGGTGTCGTAGGTCACCGATCACGAATCAAAATGTCAAAAAAAACAAAATGGCGGAAGATTTTTTGAAAATTGACGTATAAATGTGAAATTTTAGATACGGGGGTGTCTTAGGTCGCCGATCACGATTCCAAAGTCAAAATGTCAAAAATAGACAAAATGGCGGACGAGTTTTTTGAAAATTGACGTATGGAATATTAGATACGGGGGTTTTGGGTGTTAAGCTTTTAAAAATTGTCATTACAATCCCAATGACAACGTCTGAAGCGGAACGCCACTTTTCACGGCTGAAGAGAATAAAAACTTTCCTGAGAAATACAATGAAAGAAGACAGGTTAAATGCCCTTACTATGTTATGTTGTGAAAAAGAATTTATAAATGATTTCCCAAATTTTAATGAAAAAGTGATAGAACTGTTCTGCAAGTCAAAGACACGCAAAATGGACTTCGTTTATCGTCAGATGTAATCAAACTGTAGTGTTATATTTACTATTCCCTCAAAACAAACTGTACAATGAACAGTACCTGTCTGGAACAGTATGTCGGTGAAACTTATAAAGATTGGGTAAGCGTTCTTCTATTATACTTTTTAATTTTGAAATTATGCACTCCCTATGTAAACCACCCCGTGCCGCCACTGGTCTAGGCTTTTTATAAGATGTCCTAAGTGATCAGTGGAATTCATTGAACAATGTTCTGCTATGAAAGCTGCAATTTTAAGTTCAATTAGTTTTCTATTTGTAGAAACACTTTGTATTAAAAAATCTGTAATCTTTCTACTAAATCCTGCAGCAAACATTTTTTCAGATTCCTTATGTTTATTAGATTTGCGGTGAACTAACAAATCCTTTATGTGAGCAATTAACGAACATTTGCATAGTATTTACAAAATGCCTTTGTATCATCGCCAGGCAAGCAAGCAAGCCATGCTACATAGAAAAATATATAAGTATTATATAAATATATAAGTATTATATAGAAAATCATTTAGGATTTAAGATTTAAATACCTTTCAATTCAGCATCCGACTCCCATGCAGTCCTGTATTTTCGTACATAGAAAACTTTTTCTTTAGGCATGTTGACCAAAAGTGTTGATAATTTAACTCATTTTGTTCAAAGAGGCACTGACAAATAATGTAAGATAAGTATTACTTCTTACTTTAAAACTTATATCACAGTAGATTTATTTTTTTTAATATCTATTATAAGCAAATTAATTACATGTAACGTATTACGATTCATATTAAAGTATTAGCTTATTATTGCTTATTTAGCGAAATACTTTCAATATAAATAATTACGTAATTTCTGTGAAATATTGTTTTGAAATATTAACTGTTTGGTAATCCCACAATAAATTCCGTACATCCCAGAAGACTAATTTGTCAGTTACTCAATACTATTCAATAGATAGCGCTTGATATATTATTCAATTGTAATTTAAGCTTTTGTCCGCGAGGACACGAATTTTTGTTTGAATATATTTTACCCCAATAATCCTTTCTTATCCCAAAATGTCTATATCCCCGAAATATCCTCCAAACCTGAAGAAAACCCCCATTTTGGGGGGAAATCCCGTGTACAACCGTTCTTTTTATATAAATGTTTATAATCTGTGTTAATATAGTAATAAATGTATGATGTATAGTTTTTTTTCAATGTTATATAAAGTAATTAATTGATTTTATACAGTTACTTATGTAGTGCTGAGATAATATTATACCTAAGCTAGGGCAGTTGTATGTTATGCGGTGTTCTCGATGTACGAGGCAAATGCTCATTCAAATTGTCCGCGAATGTTTGTACACTTACATGTTAATTAGTTTATTTTGGGCAGAAATATTGCATTTTAAAGTTCCATTAGAGCAGTCATTCAATCAATATGAGTAAAAATACTTGCCTTGACAATTATGAGAAAAGATGGTGGAGGGGGGTGGGTATATGAAGTCGATTTTCAAATAAAACACTTATGATTTTGATATACGGTATAATTTGTGTAATATTTTATATCTAAATAAAATAATATATTTAACATGTTATTTCATTAATAACTAAAATTATAATGCATTATAATTTTAGAATAATTTAAGTAGAAAAGAATATGGATTAGACAACATAAATGTCAAATTCTACGAGGAAAGAATAGAACAGGAGAGAGTCTCCTTAATAATAATTTGTCCAAAGTGGTAACTCAATATGGCCGCCGCAATGCATAGGCGTGCATAAATATTTTGTATAGGGTATATATACACTTCGTATGTTCTCGAAAATCATTTGAAATAGGTTCTTAGTCCAATAATAATCGAAGTAATATCGTGAGTGCATTATCTTTTCAATCCTTTTATCCTTTTTAATATAGTAACATTTATTCTAACTGTATTGAAAAAAACATGCCTAGAATATGTATGTTACGCCACTGAACACATAATCAAACATACCGGATATATGAAAAGCTATTCAAAATACTCATTTTATAAATTATGATTGGTCAATATTGCCATAACTGACCTGCCTTAAAGTGGTAACTTCCGTATAAATAATACCTATTCCCCCACCAGTTTATTGTCTCTCCTGTTCTGTTCTTTCCTCGTAGGTCAAATCAGTCAAATGCAGAGGGGCGTAACTTAAATCAGACCTTTGTAGCTATAGTTTTTGGTACCTGAAAACCTCACCAGATGACTCTGTTTAGTACTGTCATGTAGATTACTAAATTAGCTACCTATACTTTACCGCCTTTATTGTTTTAATTTTGGATGAAGTTGAATTTTAATTAGCCGATTTTGCATAAGTGTTCACTTATTCACATTTTAATATTTTGTTGTGTTTAACTGAAGTTTTGGTTTATTTTGTTTGACTATTTTTAAGAATGAGTGTTATACTTTCATTCGTTTGTATAAATTTGTTTCCATTATAGTTGAAGTTTATTAGTGTCAATTTTAGGCAAGGTTCATATATTTGTATATTAAGCTATACAGGGTGTTCCTAAATATCATGTACATAAGGAAGGGGGTAACTATTTGGTTTATTTTGTGCCTAAAATTTCATATAAACATAGGTCTGCAAACGCTTCGTTACCAATATGCAGGGTGTTGAAATTTCAAGAATTTTTCACTTTTTACTGTATAGCTCCTGCAGTTTTTGAGATATTTTGTTCAAATTTGGAAGGTAGGTTACGCTATAAGGCCTGCATCATTAGCCATGCCAAATGATTATGTAAATCTACAGGGTAATAATTTTTTCGGGGTCATGCCCTCTTTTCTCACCCTGAACTTTTTTGCGATGCGCCACTGCTAGATTCTAAAATACGCAATAAATTTTCTGTCTTGTTTAGAAACTTTTTGATCTCTTGTATTTTTTTCTTATCTCTGACCGTTATCGAGAAAAAAAATAGAAAACAATTTTCTGTAATTCGCCAGAGAAAATTAAATTTTTTAAAATGGTCTAGTAGGCTCTGGCTTTATTCAGATAATCACTTATTAATTTTAAGAGTTAAGGTGCTACTACCTGTTAAAAAATAGGATGACCCGGTTTTCGTAGCATTGTTTTATTACAATACAAAGTAACATAACTAATAACAATAAAAACCCTAAGTAATAACAATGACAATGAAACTATGCTACAACAATTGTTGAAAGTGTCCTCCTTCAACCCTTATACAGGCGTCCGCTCTTCTTCTCATTGATGCTCGCACTCTCTCAAATACTCCTGGAGTATTTCTTATCGTTTCAAATCCATCGATTATTCGATTTCGTAAGTCATCAACAGTATTCACAGGTGTTGTATACACTAGAGATTTGAGATGTCCCCACAAAAAAAATCTAGACTATTTAAGTCAGGGGGCCATGGCTGAGGTCCACCTCGTCCTATCCACCTATTCTCATATACTTCATTTAAATACTCCCGAGCCAAAATAGAAAAATGTGATGGGGCGCCATCGTGCATATACCACATTTGATTTCTAAGTAAAAGGGGCAAGTCTTCAAGTAATAAAGGCAATTCATTCTGCAAAAACAGCCTGTATGACTGACCAGTAAGTCGACCAGGCAAAAAACAAGGACCAATCAAATTATCTCCAATTATACCACCCCATACATTTAATGAGAACTGTTCTTGAAAATGCGTTTCTACAATTTCATGTGGATTTTCATCTGCCCACGTGTGGTTGTAGTGGAAATTCATAATTGAAGTCCTTGAAAAATTCGCTAAAAATGCGGTCTACTGCTAGCTTATTAAGGTACCATTGGCAGAAATCAAACCTTAAAGGGAAGTCTCGGGGAAGAAGAGCCTGCACTCTCTGAATGTGGTAAGGGTATAGCAGGGAAACACGTAGAATACGCCAAACCACTTGATGACTAATATTTAAATGTTCACTGATTTTTCTGGTGCTGGTGCGAGGATGTCTGTCTATTTCATTCAGAACAGCCTCTTCGATCTGTGGTGTTCTAACAGTACGTGGTTCACCTGCATCATTAGTATTCTTTTTAAAAGTTCCAGTTTCTCCAAGACGCCTATGAATATTTGAAAATATTCGATGATCGGGTATCATTCTATTGGGATAGCGCTCCATGTACAGACGCCTGGCTTCTCTTGCATTTCCATTAGCAAGGCCGTAGATAAAATGCATGTCAGCCATTTCCGAATTCGTGAAATTTGGCATATTTACAAAATTATAACGAGTATTTAAAACACTTTTACACCTTACAGTTTGCAATTTAAAACTTTACTTATACAGACACAAGTTACGATTTCTAATGTCAATTGTCAAATTAATAAACTCGAGTGATTATCTGAATAAAGCCAGAGCCTACTACACCATTTTAAAAAATTTAATTTTCTCTGGTGAATTACAGAAAATTGTTTTCTATTTTTTTTCTCGATAACGGTCAGAGATAAGAAAAAAATATAAGAGATCAAAAAGTTTCTAAACAAGACAGAAAATTTATTGCGTATTTTAGAATCTAGCAGTGGCGCATCGCAAAAAAGTTCAGGGTGAGAAAAGAGGGCATGACCCCGAAAAAATTATTACCCTGTAGATTTACATAATCATTTGGCATGGCTAATGATGCAGGCCTTATAGCGTAACCTACCTTCCAAATTTGAACAAAATATCTCAAAAACTGCAGGAGCTATACAGTAAAAAGTGAAAAATTCTTGAAATTTCAACACCCTGCATATTGGTAACGAAGCGTTTGCAAACCTATGTTTATATGAAATTTAAATAAACCAAATAGTTACCCCCTTCCTTATGTACATGATATTTAGGAACACCCTGTATATGTACTAACTAACTACATATTATACTTTTTTAATATGTTTTAATGTGTATTTTTGTTAAATGTTCTGTGATATCATTTTTCTTTTTCAACGTGTATTGCAGATTTTTTTTTACTTTGAGATAATAATAATAATCTTTATTGTCCAACAGAAGAAATTCCAATTACAGGACAAAAATTAAATATAAAATAATGATGACATTTTATGCAAAAAAATGTTCTTATAAAATAATTTGCAGCAAAGTATTTTGCGGGGGTGTGGTGACCCAGTCAATGCTAACGTGGCCTATTCGAACAGAATGATGCCAACCACTGTGCCAAGAACTTCGCCAGTTAAAGAAACTTGAAAAATATGGTGGTCGAAATGTTCCTGATGAATCCACCTTACACAAATATTATGTTTCTAAGTACTTCACGAAAACAGTAGAATGCATTAGAAGACATCTTTCAAATCAGTACCTATGGGATAAGTGCCGACGAAACTGTCGAAATATTAGGACGCTGTGTGGTAAATATTGTAGCTGGTGTACTACATCCAACTATTCCATATAACGCATATGTAATAGCATCTAAAGTTATAAATACAGTTGATGCGGAAACAGTTGCTAAAACCATTGACGAGAATTTGCACAAAATGCTTCATTCGCACAACAGGTACAGGGAAAAAATACTTTTATTTGTTAGTGACAGGGCCGCATATATGTTAAAAACAGGCAGACTATTAAAGGAAACATATCCCTATATGCTGCATATTACTTGTGAAGCACATGCTCTCCACAGATTCTGTGAATATATCAGAGACAGGTATTCGAAAATTGATAGACTTGTATCCATTTTGAAATAAGTTTTCAGAAAAGCACCATCGAGAGTAGCTCTTTACAGGGAAAAACTTCCATCTTTGTCACTGCCTCCCTCGCCAGTAATAACTCGATGAGGAACATGGTTGGAAGCTACTAGTTTTTATGCAGAGAATTTCGATAGTTTACAAAATGTTGTTATATGTTTAAATGATGATGCTCGATGTATTTCTGAGTGCAAGGAACTAACACAAATCCCAAATTTAAAAAATCAGTTGTTATTCCTTCAGGAACACTTTGGTAATTTGCCTAAACTAATATACCATATTTTGAAAATCGAAATCTCAAATTAAAATATGGATTAACCATATTAGATGTGGCTATTAATAATTTCAAAAGTATTCCAAGTGACTTCGGATGTGGCCTTCGGCAAAAGTTAGACGCAGTTTTTAATAGACATCCAGATGTAATAACATTGCGGCAATTGTGTATGGGGACAATGACACAAAATCTAACTGCTAAATTTCCAGTACGCACCTATAACCAGTTGCGATGTAGAAAGGACGTTTTCTATCTACAAGGATGTACTTCATTCAAAGAGAACAAACCTTACAGATGAGAACCTTGAGAAAATGTTGCTAGTAATTAATACTCCTTTACTCGACTTGAACTACAAAATGAACAAATAATAAGTTATATTTATTTATTTATTTATTGTATGGAGGAGGAGCGCTTCGCTCCCCCTCCAAACAATTGTCTTCGAACGGTAAACATCTCTTACCGTTCTCCATACTTAATATACTATTTTTGATGTTTTTAGGTATTGTAAATAGTGACATTACATGCATATTTAATCAGATTTTGAACACTTTACAAATAAACTCTCTGTGTTGAAAATTTTGCTTTTTGTCTCATGTAGTACCACCCTCCGCTATACTATTTAATTTATATTTAAAAATGTGCATGAATTTTTATCGTTTATCATTTCCTTGATTAAAGTTATGACACAGGTGAATTTTGTGGTGCGAGAACTGATGGTGGAGATGGTGACGACTTTGGCGAATTTTCTGGTACGAGAACTGATGGTGGAGATAGTGACGAATTTGGCGAATTATCAGGGACATTTCTTGGCGGTGACTCGGGCGAAGTTGAACGACTTGTTGGTGAATTTGGTGGTACCAGCTTGAAATCGTCGTACTTCCTATGAAAAGAGAATATTAGGTACAGTTTGTACAAAATAATTTAAATTATAATCACACAAATTTGATGGTTAGTGATTTCCACGTTGGGTAAAGTGCAGTTGAGGTGTCGGGCTAATTCTCTTATAAACTAGTTGAGTGTATTCTCTTATATTAATGTAATGTAATAAAAAAGTTGAATGGAATGTCTGTTTATTTGGTTTTCAGCTTATTGCAGTTGACCAGATATACCTTCCCTATGCCTGGTCTTATACTTGACAAAACTGTGAATAGAAGGGGGCTTGAATTGTGTGTTGCCTATTTGCCGGTCGCTTCTCCACACAAGCGTTTAGGCGTCTCGCTTTACCTCCCCCTTCACACCGCAAAAACCGTAGATGGTGACCGACCTGCTGCGGTAGGCTCTTAAGGGTCCTCGCTAGTGAATTGGAAATGCAATATTGGTTGCATAGCACCACATAATTTAATAAGCCAAGAGAACATATAATAAATATTTAAAATAATAACTGAATATCTAAGCGAATAAAAATTCATTTATGACCAACTATCGGCTCTCGGGCACCGTATTACCTACCGGTTTCCCCGAGAGCCGACAAAACACGAGATGGTCTAGTCTGAGTGAAACTGAACCATATTCCCCTATCTCGCTCATGTATAGTATGTACTATCATCTAGACTTAAGAGGGGCGTTTACCAGCAAATAGAAACTTATGCAACTTGTATTACTCGCGGGAGGGGTAGACGCAAGGGGGGTGTGAGTATGTGGAGCTACACGATATTCGGTTTCCACCACAGACCCTAGGTTTTATTCACAAATTCTATCATAGATAAAGGAATACTATAGATGGAAAACATAATGTATAAAGAATGAGTACTTACGGAACTGTTGATGTTGTTGATGTTTTATAATAAGCCAATTTTCGCTTGCCCATAACTGTTATATTATTATACACTCGAATATTATAGGTATATATGACATTTAAATGCCAGTGACAGTTTGTAATTAAACTGTCACTCGCATTTAAGTCTGCAATAGCGGACCGATTCCGATAGATGTTCGTCTTCGCTAGAACCGGTAGAGATACCGTAAAGTGGGGATAGACGACGTGAAAAACATCGTCTGAAATGTGTGTGACAGTGTTTACTATTTAATGTTTTTCATCTTCAAAAATAGTTCAAATGTGCAGCTGGCCCGTAGAGGTCATTTTTTACTTTCTTATACGTAGTATAAAGAAGTCCCCTGATTGAAAAAGTGGTTTTTAAAAAATGTCTGTGTGTGTGTGTGTGTGTGACCACGATAGCGGTCAAACCGCTGTAGATTTTAATTCCAAATTTTGTATTTACGTGTATAATCTCCCTCTTGAATTCTGATTAGTTTTTCAATAAAATCGGTAGACCGGAAGTAGCAGTTTACTTCAGTGAAAAATTCGAATTTTGCCAATATTTCGTCAATTACTAAGTTTAAACAAATTTATAAAGAATTGAAATGAATGAATTCATATGTACTCGAAATTAAATTTGAGACAAATTATCTTAAAAAAGTTTTTCGAAATTCCAACCGGAAGTAGGTCTTTTACTCTTATCGAAAATCGGTTTTTTGCGAATATCTCGCAAGTCATGTTTTCTAGGCAAGTACATTACGAGTATAAAAGTATTTAAATTATAATTTTAAAGATCTTTTGTATAAAAAATTAAATTATTAAGAGTACAAAAGTATTTAGAGTTGAATTTGCAATATTTTTTGTATACATGAAATTTCAAAATTCGAACCGGAAGTGGCACTTTTACTCTTAGCGAGTAGCACTTTTTTTCGAATATCTTGCAAAGTATGCATTCTATAGCGATGTATTAAGAGAATGAAAGTACTTAGAAGAGGATTTTGAATAAGTTTTGTATAATATTTTTTTTAAAATTGTATAGTTTGAAACGCTCGTACGTATAAGAAAGTCGTGTGGTGGCCACACCTCATTTTTTTCATTTGTGTAGCAGCTTTAGTTAGTAGACATTAATCAAATTCATGCATTTTTGTGGTTATTTCTAAAACACATAACTTTTTAAGAAAATTAATTAGTACAAAAATTGACCTAGACATTATAAATGTATGCCTTTTGCATCACTAACCCAAATTTGAGATTCTAAAATTACAAAATAAGTTTAAAAAACGCGAAACAGTGATGCCTTATTTTTCGATAGGTAAACGCCCGTTTTAAACAAATATTATATATAATCATATATATAATACTACTATATCGCGTGTAGACAAGGAAAACTTCGCTCCAACATTGTGAAATAAAACATATGGTGCTATGCCGTGTTATTGGAGCATTGTCCAAACTGCGCATGCGTTACAAATAATTTTTCAAATTTAGGTCTGTTTGTTTATCACATAGATTCATTACTATAAATATTTAATTATTGTTTGTACATCGTCAAACAAGTATAAATAGTTTAAAAATCGACAAACCTCTTTATAATTAATAATTGTGCCTTTTCAAAAGTGGAAAAATAATTTAATTTCCCTTAATGAATGAAGAAATATCGTCCTGGCATCATGTGCAAATCACAGACAAACAAACGATCATATTGAAGAAGTATATTTGTCAAAAGTTGTACGAATTGTGGTTATGTTATCGTAAATATTGTAAATTAATTATGTAAAACCCGCAATCAGTTCAATTGCATTGCAACTGTGTTTCTTTGAATATATTATAATGGGATATCGTGAACCGAAAGAAAAGCACCTCTATAGGTCATGTACAAAAATTTGTGATATAATAACAACACCTAAATTATTCAACTCAACATACAAGAATAATAATGAATTAGATATTGTGGTATTCTTGTATTCTAGAATTACTCTCACCTATATCGGAGCAATGTACAGAAAGAACACAGTAAATTTTACATGAATTAGGTAATTATATTATTATGTTACATATTAAAATATTTGAATAGCTCATAATAAAAAATGAGGTGTGGCCACCACACGACTTTCTTATACGTATGAAAGTGTTACTTCCGGTCCGAATTTTGAAATTTCATTTATATAAAAATTATTCCAAATCCAACTTTAAATACTTTTGTACTCTTCATAAATATATATAGAATGCATAATTTACGACATATTTGCAAAACACCGATTTTCGATAAGAGTAAAAAACATACTTCTGGTAGGAATTTCGAAAATTTTTTTAATAAAATTCTTCTCAAATTTAATTTTAAGTACATATGAATTCTTTATAAATTTGTCTAAACTTAGTAGTTGACGAAATATTGGCAAAATTCGAGTTTTTCACTGAAGTAAACTACTACTTCCGGTCTGCCGATTTTGCTCAAAATCTAATCAGTTCTCAAGAGGGAAATTATATTCGTAAATACAAAATTTGAAATAGATATCTGTAGCGGTTTGGCCGCTATCGTGGTCACACACAGACATTTTTTAAAAACCACTTTTTTGGTATCAGGGGACCTCAAAACGTGGACATCTGCAAAAATCTCGAGGTCGAAAATTTTCATCATCACAATACTTCCTTATACTACGTATAAGAAAGTAAAAGGCTTCTATTAAACCTCTTAGAACAGACACATACCAATCTTTTTGCCACAACCTTCTAATTTTTTTGATATATATCTAATAGAACATACATGTGTTCATAGAAAGTTGAAGAATTTTGACATGTCCACCACGGAATCCACAGATCCCATATGATATGAGATATTAATATGCCGAGATTGGGTATTTTGAGAAAAGATTGGGCCGGTTATTGGAATTTATGCTATGATACATCACTGATTGTGATGATGATGTCTTATTTATAAGATAGTGAAGTGTTTTTTTCTAATTTGTACTTTGCTAAATATGTATAGTAATATCTGTCACTAAATTGTAATCAAGCACAAAGAATGTATTTTATATTTAAATTTCCAATAAAATATGTTTTAGTTTAAAACAACTTGTAGATGGTACAGTATAAAGATAATATTCATTTTGGATTTTGCCAAAACAATGTGTGATGAGTTCTTCTGAACTTTTCCTAACATTGTGGAAGTAAATAGTGCAGTGTTATGAACAGCAAGATAGGCACGGCATCAAACAGTATTCCTGTTTTTATATTGTTACATTCTCTAAATCTTTTTTATCATTTTATAAATTTGTATGTATCTATTAATTTATACAAATATTTATATTTTATAATAATTTTTGTTTTGTTTTAAGTAATTCCAAGAAAGTATATACAAAATAGATTTCCGAACATAAATAAAATAAAATTAAATTTTTACGTCGTAAGTAGAAATTGAACTTTGCTCATTGATGTAATTATTGAATCAAATACAACATCAACATACTTTTTTTACAAGCAATAATATATATTATTTGCAAGTCTCATTTCTACTCATCTCAGTATATGAGACATAGACATAAAGAAAAATGTACGAATATGCTATTACAGACACTAAAGAATTTCAAGTGTATCAGAGTTGGTAAATGTTTGTTTATATTCTTTGCTACCATATGGGCGTAAATAACACTATCACGTTTTTATTTTCGTGAATGGCTTAATCATTCTAGATTTTAAAAAAAATCGGAATGGCTTAATCATTCTAGATTTTAAAAAAAAGTTAACAATAATAAAAATTATATTCAATCACATAAATGTAATGGTGATTAATTCCACGACTTTTGCTAAAACATTCATGTTTCAGTGTATATCTCGACACAGAATTAAAAAATGAGGTGTGGCCACCACACGACCTTCTTATACGTATGACAGTGTTACTTCCGGTCCGAATTTTGAAATTTCATTTATACAAAAAATATTCCAAATCCAACTCTCAATACTTTTGTACTCTTCATAAATATATATAGAATGCATAATTTACAACATATTTGCAAAAAATCGTTATTCGGTAAGAGTAAAAATGATACTTCCGGTCCGAATTTTGAATTTTTTTTAATACAAAAGATATTGGAAATTAAGTTCTAAATACTTTTATATTCGTAGCGTACCTGTCTAAAAAGCATGACTTGCAAAATATTTTCAAAAAACTGATTTTCAATAAGAGTAAAGGGCCCTACTTCCGGCACGAATTTCGAAAAACTTTTTTAATAAAATTGTTCACAATTTCAATTTTAAGTACATATGAATTCTTTATAAATTAGTCTAAACTTAGTAGTTGACGAAATATTGGCAAAATTCGATGTTTTCACTGAAATAAACTACTACTTCCGGTCTACCGATTTTACTGAAAAACTAATCAGATCTCAAGAGGGATATTATACACGTAAATACAAAATTTGGAATTGATATTTACAGCGGTTTGACCGCTATCGTGGTCACACACACAGAGAGAGAGAGACACACACAGAGAGACACACACAGAGAGAGACGTTTTTTAAAAAACACTTTTTTAGTATTAGGGGACTTCAAAACGTGGTCATCTGCAAAAATCTAGAGGTCGAAAATTTTCGTCATCACAAAACTTCCTTATACTTCGTATAAGAAAGTAAAACAGGAATTTAATTAGTTTTGTACATTGTTGATTATGCGACATTATATTGAATAATGTACCTAGACAAATATAAAATAGATGTTGTTTTATTTTTACGTATAGCCAAAATATTAAATACAGTACATAATTTTAGTAATTTTATTTGCATTCTTAAGCTTAAAAATACAAGCAAAAGTATATGTTGAAATATAATACAATCTGACATATAAAACATACCTGAATATATTCGATTGTGTATATAAAACATTAATTTATGTTTTCTGTAAGTCAAAACAAGCAGTATTTATATTCAATAATTGCACACACTCATAATGTACACAAGATTTTCTGTCCAAAATCTTTTCAATAAGACGAAATGAAACGATCGGTATTTACATTTAATAATATAATTTCACATATACCAATAAACATTTACAAATCAATGTATTAGTTATAAGTTCACAAGTTTTTCTGTTCAAAATCTTTTCTGTTAGACGAAATGGAAGGACCGGTATTTACTTTTAATAATATAATTTCATATATTCTAGTAAGCACGTAAAAATCAACGCAGAAGTTATAACTTTACAAGTTTTTCTTTTAATAATTCACTGGAATCAGTCTTCATATCGTTTATTTATTCTACCTCGTATTTTCTGAGTAATTCTACAAATTCACCGATAAAGTAAACTTGCACAAAACGGAATTCAATAAAAAATAATGAGGTGTGGCCACCACACGACTTTCTTATACGTATGAAAGTGTTACTTCCGGTCCGAATTTTGAAATTTCATTTATACAAAAAATATTCCATATCTAACTCTAAATACTTTTGTACTCTTGATAAATATACATAGAAAGCATAACTTACGACATATTTGCAAAAAATCGCTATTCGATAAGAGTAAAAGTGGTACTTCCGGTCTGAATTTTGAAATTTTTTTTATATAAAAGATATTGAAAATGATGTTTTAAATACTTTTATATTCGTAACGTATTTGTCTTAAAAGCATGACTTGCGAGTTATTCGCAAAAAACTGATTTTCGATAAGAGTAAAAGACCTACTTCCGGTTGGAATTTCGAAAAACTTTTTTAAGACAATTTGTTTCAAACTTAATTCTAAGTACATATGAATTCTTTATAAATTTGTTTAAACTTAGTAATTGACGAAATATTTGCAAATTTCGATTTTTTCACTGAAGTAAACTACTACTTCCGGTCGGCCGATTTTGCTCAAAATCTAATCAGTTCTCAAGAGGCAGATTATACACGTAAATACAAAATTTGGAATTGATATCTACAGCGGTTTGACCGCTATCGTGGTCACACACACACACACACACACAGACATTTTTTAAAAACCACTTTTTTGGTATCAGGGGACCTCAAAACGTGGACATCTGCAAAAATCTCGAGGTCGAAAATTTTCATCATCACAATACTTCCTTATACTACGTATAAGAAAGTAACAACTTTGCGTATGCTTTCAGAATATCATACCGTGCGTTCAGGGAGTTACAGCGCTGGAAGCGAATACCGCTAGAGCTTGTGGCCTGCGCCAGAAGTCATTGAACGGGTCACAGTAGTAAATTTCAAAATTATAGCTTGCGCATGCGTACATTTACTACTTCCCAAGAATCACAATTTCTGACAGCAGCAATATGGCGTTCTGAAGTTTATTTTCATTTAATTTTATTATTATTATTGTTTGAAGCATGAAGACGTGACATATGCACTTTTAAAATCCAAACTAAAAATAAGGTCAACGTATTTGGTGTGTAATTAGGTTGTACCATGTATGATAGCAAATATAAAATTATTTTATAATTGAGACCGAGGTGATGGTAAATTATTTACTATAATATACTGGGGTGTCTCTAATAGGTGCGGAAAAAACGCTACCACACATTTCTGAGGGCAAAATATGACGATCTAACCCAACTTACCTCAGTCCAAAAGTGGATGCTTTCGGAGATACAGAGTGTCAAAAGTTCAATTTGGTTTTAGTTTTTTATAAATAATTTCTGTCATAATTGATATATTGTCACAATATTTGGGTAGGGGGGGTTTCGTGGGGTAAAAAATTTAAATCTGCTCTCATTTTCATTGCAAAATGTAGAGGGCGCCACCTGCGGTATATTGTATCCATTTAAAACGTAATAACTTTTTTGAGACACACTGTATTTAACTTTTAAATAAAAATTCTTATTCTCCAATGTTTTTTACCTAGAAAAGGTATACCTGGTAGGAGTTGATTGGAGCAGCCGTTTATGAGTAATCTGGATATAAAAAATTCATTCCGTATATGGACACATATGCTTCTGTAATTTGGGTGTTATTCTTGTGGCAATTCAATGCAATGGTGCATCCACTTTTGGACTGAGGTAAGTTGGGTTAGATCGCCCTCAGAAATGTGTGGTAGCGTTTTTTCCGCACCTTTCAGAGACAATGAATATGATGTATCTATTATCAATATTATATTAGCTGTTTTGGTTGGAATATTTATTAGCACTGTGAACAATATTCATTTCAATTTTAATTAAGTAGTTGATGAATTTTCTGAATGCTATGTTGCAGTAAGAGTATAACCACAAAATATATAACTGATATATAAATTTAATACAAACAAACAACTTTGTGTATTTAGTTTATTACTGTAGTTGTAAAAACAATATTCTTCCAATATTAAACTTCTTGAAATCTGCTGTTAGCAAGATGATGTAATGATTAGCAATATTATATTAGCAGTTTTGGTTGGAATATTTATCAGCACTGTGAATAGTCATTCATTTCAATTTTAATTTAATTGTAATAAGTGTATAATCGCAGAGTATACAACTGATAAATAAATATGACATAAACTGATAAAATTGTGTGTTTATTTTATTGTAGTTAACAAAGCAATATTATTTCAACATTTAATGTATGTATTGGAATCTGATAGCAGATCTTGTGTAAAAGTTACATTACCTAATAGACTGCGTAGCTATCTATAGGTACTTATACATAGGAAAAAAGTTTACAGAAGACAGTATGTACTAATGTATTTTAGAACACGAAAATATAATAAGACAAAAGATCCATAAACCAGCATTATTATATATATATAGCTCATTCATTTCAGTAGCTGTTAATATTTTTGATTAAATTTCGTGCCAAATTAGAAGGAATTGTGCTGTTTGACATTACTTGTTAATTATATCTATTTCAAAATACATTTCAATATATAAACATATCAAAAAGACTTATTAGGCACTTTCTATGTAAACCGAATATAATAGTACTTATCAATATCTATTTTATATGATAAATTTACCTATAACTTTCGCATAACGTTAAATATAACAACAAGTACAACAGCAACCGTAAAAATGATATTTACTGCTACAATTAATAAAAAATTTCAAAATGGACATTTTGAGTCGACGCATGTGCAGAACAGGCAATACTCCAATTCTATCTCTAGTATTATATATATGTATATAATAAAGGGAAAAGAATGCGAAAGTAGTGATTATAACCACGGCAACATTTAAACATAAATTAATATATTCTTTTTTTCTGTGACGGAAAAAAAATTGACATTTTATCTTTCTTGACAGGTAACAAACTTTTTCAACCCCGGGCAGAAAGTGAGCACTTTATGCCCGGTTAAATTGACAGATAATGTCACTTCAAATGTCACATCGATTGATTTGGTAAGACTTTGGAATGTCTGACTCACAACACTTCGACTTTAGACGCTACACGCTAGTACTGACCATATGGCGCGCGGATCGGATTCAATTGCAGAATGGCGGCAGTTTGAATTAAATAAACTCATGTACAACAATGGGTTTTTATATAAATGTTTATAATCTCTGTTAATATAGTAATAAATTTGACGTATAGTTTTTTTTCAACGTTATATAAGGTAATACAGGTTAATTACTTTATTTTGTGCAGAAATATTACATTTTAAAGTTTCCATTAAAGCAGTCTTTCAATCAATATGAGTAAAAATACTTACCTCGAGAATTATGAGGAAAGATGGACGAAGGGTAGGTATATGAAGTCGATTTACAAATAAAATAGTTATAATTTTGGTACACGGTATAGTTAGGGTAATATTTTAGACATAAATAGAAAAATATATTTAATATGTGATTTCTATAACTAAAATTATAATGCAGGTACAGTTACGGACAGAAAAAAGTGGGACAACTCTTACATAAAATTTTGCTTTTAGTTGTTATTGCTGGTTTTTAAAATTTTACCGAATAGAACAAAGTAGTCCCAACTTCATAAATGTCATCAATTTGTCAACGATACATTATTTCCTAAAAATGTCACACGTTAATATTGTTGATAAGACAAGAATAATTGCTAACGCAACATGGCTAAATGAACTATTGGCTCGTATTATTCAAATAAGAAATGATCGACCACAAAATGTGCAAGACTTACTAAAAACAATTAATAATGCGTAGGGCGATAATTCGGACCAATACTCATATTGATTGAATGACTGCTTTAATGGAAACTTTAAAATGTAATATTTCTGCACAAAATAAAGTAATTAACGTGTATTACCTTATATAACGTTGAAAAAAAACTATACGTCAAATTTATTACTATATTAACAGAGATTATAAACATTTATATAAAAAAACCATTGTTGTACACGAGTTTATTTAATTCAAACTGCCGCCATTCTGCAATTGAATCCGATCCGCGCGCCATATGGTCAGTACTAGCGTGTAGCGTCTAAAGTCGAATTTTGTGAGTCAGACATTCCAAAGTATAGCCCTAGTATTACCTACTTATTGCTTACTTTCATATTATACAGCCATTTTTTAACTATCTGCTTCCCACCACTTTCTATTTCACAACATACCTACCTACTTCTTTAATAGATTTTATATAATTTTAAAAAACATGGTATATGGATTCCCATGTAATTTACAAATAAATATTAAAAGGAAATAAAATAAACTACAAATCTGTCAATAATTAACGTATTTTAAACTAATTTGCCTGTAATTTCGAAATATAGACACAATTTAGATGGGCCTCTACTCAGTAAATAATTCTATGGAAACCATTCGTTTGAGTCCGTTAGACCACATGTAACTTCGGCGACTTGAGCCGGATGAGATCACGTGTATATCAGCTGTTTTGTTGGCATTCGATGGTGCTATTAAAATTGAATAAAAGTAATAAGAAAACATACAAATTGAACTAAATTGTGTGTAATAATGTGAAATAAACATCATTTATTGTGATTTTCATTACTTCAATGATCTATATGGGATATCTTACATGTGATGTAACCTGCAAAATTCACTCGTTGTGTACCTAATTTATTTATCTCCACTTCTGTACGTTTGCACCCTTAATGATAAGTAAAGGTTGTTCAGTTAGAGGTCCACTATAAGGTGCACTAGTCATTTCGTTAAAAATCGCCCGATACCTCAACTGCATTTAAAACGTTAATCAAATCATTAGTCATTAAAAAAAAATAAAGTAGATTCTTAAAATAATTCCACTTTAGTCACATATTTTGTTAAATAAATTATTCTGATGGTTTGTTAACCATCAGAAATTTCATAATCATTGCTGTTATACGAAAAAGTAAGTATATCTATATTTTTTCTTACCAATATGGAAAACCGCGTTTTGTAAAAGTGGTCTTCTCCTGGCGAGTTCCAAAACGTATCTTTACGTTGTAATTGCGGAAATTAAATTGAAATACATCAACAGCTTCCGCTTTTAACGGGACACACTCCGCCTTATCACATACCAGCGCCGTTTCCTGGTTTTCGGAATGGATATATAAATATCTTTCCGTCATTTCTATACAGGCCGGTCTTTCGGCAGCGTTGTTTATCACAACAGATACTTCCTGGAAGCTATCCATATTCAACTGGTTCCTTCTTTTTAGTTTAACCATGTTAAAGATATATATTTTCACAAAAGCTATTGTTAAGGAAAAAAACGCTATTCTTCGAAATACGTCACACACAACAAAAATGGCTATTTTTCAGTATACGAGCCACGTGATATTGGCTGCGTTCATCACACACCCAACACAGGCAACAGTTGGCAAGCCGCTAGCAAGCGGTTTGAAGAACGTCTATCCATGATGCAAACGCGTTTACAAAGCGGTCGCCATCTTAGCAAGCATAACCATTTTACGCTGTAAAGGCCCCTACACACGGACGTAGATGACTTAATACATGCACGTACATACATCAGCGTGCAACCAAAAATTGCGCTACGCTTTGCCTACACACGCACGCACATGATCATAGTTTTAGTTCAGTAATAATCGACGAAGGCAGAGTGTTCGGACGATGTTTATGGAAGACGATGATTTGGCTATAGTGGCAGTGGCGTGCGCTTATGTCCTCGAACAGAAAACCCAAAAAGTGAAAAATCGTCGCCGCATGTGGTCTAAGGGGTGGCTCCTGAAACGACAAACGTTTTCACACATTAACCTATTAGAAGAATTGAGATTAGAACCCGATGATTGGCGCAATTATCTTAGGATGGATGAAGATACCTATTTAAAACTCTTGAACATGGTCACTCCATTAATAAAACGGCAAGACACAATAATGAGAGCGTCCATAACTGCACACGAACGGTTAACTGCAACGCACAGATATTTGGCCACCGGAAGGAATTACCAAGACTTAAAATTTACTACTATTATATCTCCGCAAGCCTTAAGTAAAATTATTCCCGAAACATGTCAAGTCATCTACCAAGTCTTACAAAAGGAATACATGAAGGTAAGAAAAACTTTTATTGAACAAAATACATATTATTTTTAAACGAAACAACGCAGAACAGGAAATAATGATTATTATAACAAAACACTATATTATGTGGAGAAACCTTAAATTAATGGTCAGTGTTATAAGCATCATGTAAGGGATTAAAGGAAGCATAATAATTAGAAGTAGAATTACTTGGGGATGAACGGTCCACAGAAGTAAGTGACTGATAATTATTGGATGCTGATGATCGGTCCCACCCAGAATTGAATTGTGTATGATGAAACATGCTGTTGTTGTTTGGAATTTCTGATGTAATTATTCTCGTATGTTCAGTGATCTTTCCTAGCTCTGCTTGGAATAATAAGTCGTTAATTAATTTTTCCGTGTAAATTTTGGTCTCCTTTGGTTATCGCCTCAGCTTAAGTTAAACATTTTTTCCAATTAGAGCAAACTCATCCACGGGAGTATTAAGTCTTGCACTAACAACGTCCAATATTTGATCTGCTTTACCTACAATTTGAGTAGGACATTTTCTTGTCCTACGTCTCTTATTTAATAAAGGAGTAGACAAATCAGTGTTTGCTAAGGATGAAGCTTGGGTGTTCTCACTCATAGCTGTGGTAGAGGTTGAAGGTGATGGTGAATGCAGATCATTTTCTAAATGGGCCTCATTCTGACTCTGAACATTACCAGAATTATCACTTGTCTGTAACAAGGAAACAATTTGTATATTAATACATAATAACCTCATTTTCAGTTTCCGACAACTGAAGCAGCATGGAAAAGCATTGCTCAAGAGTTTGAAGAACGTTGCAACTTTCCTAACTGCGCGGGGGCAGTAGATGGGAAACATGTTCAAATAATACCGCCACCAGGTAGTGGAGCATATTATTATAATTACAAGGGCTACAATAGCTTAGTACTCATGGCGATATGTAATGCAAATTACGAATTTATAATGTGTGATTTTGGTGTTAACGGTCGAATATCAGATGGAGGAGTTATTGCATATACTAAGTTCTATGAGAAATTGAAAAATGGAACTTTACGTCTACCACACCCCTCAAATCCACAAAATAGTCAAAGACCACTTCCGGTCGTGTTCGTTGGTGACGAAGCTTTTGCGTTACGTTCTGACTTTTTGAAACCCTACAGCCAGAAGGATCTCAATCATGACAGAAAAATTTTTAATTACCGATTATCTCGGGCAAGATGCAAAATTGAGAATTCTTTTGGGATACTAGCAGCAAGATTTCAAATATTTCACACAGCTATCCGTTTGCATTTAGAATCAATAGACAAAGTGGTAATGGCTTGCTGCGTGCTTCATAATTTCTTAAGGAAAAACTGCGGTAGCGCATACACACCACCGGATTCTTTGGACCAAGAAAATACACTAAATGGAAGTGTGCAAGAGGGGCTGAGGGCAAATCCGAACCACCTAGCTGACCTGCAACGTACCCATGGTAGAAACTTTGGCCAAGAAGCAAATCAGGTTCGACAATCATTTATGTAGTATTTTAATGAAGAAGGAGCAGTACTTTGGCAAGAACGAATGATAATTTAACAGCAGCCTGAATTCAAACCATTATTATACTTTTAGAAATTATACGTTTTTAACTCCATATAAAATAGCCCACACGACATGTATTTTATTTGTACCTACCTCTTTTTCAAACTCAGCAAAGTTCCCACCTTCCTCACTGCCTTCCTCCTCGAAGTTGTACTCATCAACATCACTGGGAAAAATATTCGAAGTTGACTCTCGCGGTGTATCCTGGTCTCGAAGAAACAGAAGACGATCATAGTACCATAGTGAAGGTACGTATACATCATCCGCTCCTGTACCACTTCTCAACGAGCTTTGAACTTTTTTATGTTCTCTCCGAAAGCCTCCACGTAAACTATTAATTTTATTGATAACTGTATTTTTTGTCGCGTTTGGCTGTATACTTTGCAGTTTCTTGACCAACACTTTGTAGGCTTCATTTTTTTTATTCCGATCCAAATATTCTTTTGATTTTGTCTGCCACAAGCAGGGCTGTTCTCTATACATTTCAATAAATTCACGCAGGAACTCACGGGACATTGTTCTACAGTCAGACATCGTTATTCGTGATTACAAATCTTTACCTGGAATAAATCAATTTATTAAAATAGATATGAATGTTTATTATGCTACAACACCAGTTTCGAGATATTCTTAACTTACCGACGCTACTGATGCATTAACGCCAATTCGCCTCCACACGTTGAAACTTGCATCCAGTTGCATGCGCGTACGTACAAAATTTCTGGCGAAGACAGAAACATCATCGTAGCGTTCTTTCTGATTGTGCATTCAACAACGTGGCTTTATTTGGCGTCCACATTGACGATATTGTTTGCGCGTTCATGTATGCACGTACATGTCTTAAGTCATCTACGTCCGTGTGTAGTGTGTAGGGGACTATACAGCAAGAGCGCGCGAGGTATGATCACCCGATGGTATACGTAAACTCGCATCTAAACGTGGTCCGATAATACATATTAGAGTTACGGCACAACATACTAGCATTGCCTGCTCATATTCGAACTCATAGTGATCTGATTATTTTTTCGCAGATTGACAAAAAGAACAAATTAAATTTTCTCTTTAAGTGATGATGATTGCTTAGATAACTAAGTCGATAATAACGCGAAGATTGTAATACTTATAACGTAATTATGATTATCCTTATGAAATTAAATAATAATGTAGTTGTGTAAAAAGTTATAGCAGTACAACTGGGTTTTAGAATGAAATAAAAACAACCCGCCTGAAACATCTGCAGAATAAACTAAGATGTCTAGAGAAAAATAAATAAATAGAAATTTCATGGTAAAAAAAAACTATAAATAAGTATAACAGAAATACCATAAAATAACATAAAAACGACCCTTGAAATAGAAATTAAAATTAGAGATTTTCTCCAGTAAATATAACGAAATAACAACTTTGAAAAAATAAGTTGAATACATTTATAGCAGAATTATGCATTCAAAAATAAAATAATTACTGCGTTTGAAAAGAAAGCATGTTTTGTCGAATAGATTGACGACGATGATAACATTTTAAAACAAACTTTCGTTCTTCGATGGATAAAATGTCCATACTTAAATTTATAAAATGAGCAACCACTAAGAAAAATAATATTATATCTATATCTGGCGAACACAGCTGGCGGAGATCATTTTTTCGAATATACGTCCGAAGAATATCGACTGGTAACGGTGATCATACCCCGCGCGCTCAAGCTGTAGACGATATTAGGTTTGTTCGGGTTTAATTTTGAACGGTTCTAGTCATGCGCGTTTATGTTCCCGTCATGCGCATTTACGAAATCTAAAACGATTTTGCAAACGCGCCTGACGGGAACTGTTCTGGAACCGTTCAAAATTAAACCCGAACAAGCCTATTGTTTGCGCGTTCATGTATGCACGTACATGGCCATGGTCATCTACGTCCGTGTGTAGGGGCCTTTAGTACGCTGCAAACGTGTTCGAGTGCCTGCGATTGGTTAAACATTTTCGCCTCATAAAATGGAAACGAAAACTTATTTGTGGCAAAATATATGTTATTCAATAACAGATAACAGCGAAATACATTCTAGAATGTTCTGGAAACTGATGATCGGTATAATTAGGTATAATTATTTCGAAATAATTTGTATTTCTAACAACATTCCTATCAAGTACTTCATCTTCATTATGGTCTTCATTCTCATGATTGTTGATTTGATTAATAGGCTCAGCTAAATGTAATGCTGCATTTACAAGACCATTAATATTTAAATCTACATCAAATAAGAGATCTCTTATATCCATGATGTATAAAGTATTGAATTTTCTTATAAATAATAGAATAATCTTTTTATTATATATACACCTTACTATACAAAAAACAAACAGTAAATGAACTAATGAACAATGAACACTTCTCTACCAACTAGCCGTCAATTCTCAAATTAAATGAAATTTCAAACAGAAACGAATTATGGTAGGGGTTGCCTGAATCATGGATGACAATTGTCGTTCATCACATGGACATATAAAATTGTATAAAATCACTACAAATCGCAAACGGTTTGCGCTTGGTATCATGGCTGCCTTGTGTGATGAACGCAGCCATTGAACAATTTCGACTTTCAGGGTTGCCAGATACGAATAGTGAATTTCCCCCAATGCAAAGCTAGATAATCCCCAAATTAATGAACATTCGGTGTGAAATCACTGAATATATTAGGAATATACCCAAGTAGCAAAATCACAATTTTAGAGAAGGATAAAAATATATATTTCCTAATGTAGAACAAGTGTGCATATAGTGATTTTGCTACTAGGGTATATATGATGAATATATCGTTCCCCAAATAGCAAAATCAGAATTTTAGAGAAGGATGAAAATATATTTTGCTAATGTAGAACAAGTGTACATATTGTGATTTTGCAACTACTTTGGAGTAGTCACAGACCTGGTCTGTGTCTGTGATGACGTTTTAAAGTCACTGTTGCTTACCCTGTGTCGTGTTTTGGTAGACTATTAATTGCAATTATCTGAAAATACATAAATCTGTAGTTAATACTGATTTATAATGGAAACTTATGGAGTAGTAGAAGAACAAATACATAAAAAAGGAAGACATCGTAAAAAACTATTATTTAACTCTATAATGCAACAAATGGAATTTTACTTTAGTGATTCGAATTTATCGAAGGATAAATTTTTGTTACCTATAATAGAGAAGGATACTTGTAAGTACATACATGTATTTTTCTAACGAGATTTTATACCCAAATTTGTTATTTATAGATGTGGATATATCTATTTTTCTAAAATTTAATCAAATCCGTAAGTTAACAACAAATCTGGATGACATTGTTAAAGCCATTAGCAATTCTCAGTTACTGGAATTGTCTGATGATAAAACTAAAGTGAAAAGGAAAACGCCATTGAATTTTAGGAAAGATGTAGATAACAGTACGATATATGTTGAAAGAATTAAAATTGATGTCACACATAAATGGCTATCGTTTATTTTTTCTGAGTTTGGTAATGTAACATACGTTTCAATACCAAAATATAAACACAACAAAATGAACAAGGGTTTTGCATTTATTGAATATGAAAAGGAAAGTGAAGCTCTTGAAGCTTTAAATTATTTTGAAAGTATTGGTTGTAGGATGTCCTCATTAATGCCGCCTGAAAATTTATGCAGTATCATTACATATGATGGCAATAATGCTGATACAGTTTGCACTGAAAATAATTCTTGTCCCAGTGAAAATGATAATATTAAAAATAAACGTAAGCATAGTATTGAAGATTCTGAAATTGCTACCAAAAGGTTGAAAGTTGAAAATATTTGTGTAAATAATGACAACAGTGATGATGTTCAAAATGGGGATTTTGAGGATAAGAAAATAAAGAAACAGAAAAAGATGAAAAGAAAATTGTTTAAGGAGCTAGGGCTGCAAGTCTTGTCAAAGTATGTATGTATATATCATTACAAGTTTAATTTAGATGTATATTGTGTTTTAAAGTTTTTGAGTAGTAAATAAATAAACTTCTTTATATTATGCATGTGTCCTTCTGTATAGACTGAATTATCACATTCATTTTAAAATTTAAAACGTGTGACTATTTGCAGGAGTGAATGGAAAAAGATTCGAAATCGGTATCTAGATAATCAGAAAGTAAAGATGAAGCAGCTGAAACAATTTTTAAACAAAAAAAAATACAGTAGTCATGTAGAGATGAACAAGCAGAAAATGCAACAAGATGAAAGTAACAGTAAGAAGAAAAACAATGCCAAACAGGAAGAACATTCTTGTACTATTCCTTATGTTCCTGGTGTAATTTTAAAACTTAGATTGACGGAGCCAGTGGGAGAGCCAAAGAAAGTAAAGGTAAACTATAGATTCTTTAATAAAACTGCTTTGTTTGAACAACTTTACCATTAATGAGCTTTACATTAACAATATGCCAAACAGGAAGAACATTCTTGTACTATTCCTTATGTTCCTGGTGTAATTTTAAAACTTAGATTGACAGAGCCAGTGGGAGAGCCAAAAAGTAAAGGTAATCTATAGATTCTTTAATAAAACTGCTTTGTTTGAACAACTTTGCCATTAATGAGCTTTACATTAACAATACACAGTGTGTGTATCAGATAAGAAACTTAGTGATTGTAATAGCGTTTCATTTATGTTTATACTTATAGCACAGAGAGCCCATGAGAAAGGCTTTAATGTAGCCCATCAGTTTTAGTTCATTTAAGGAAAATAGAGGACACTACGATTTAGAATTTACTACAGTGACTTGATATATAACAGTGGCGACACAAAACATTTGGCCGCCATCTTGTGTCGAAAATTACGTAGAGGCAAATGTGAATTTGGGATAAAATGTTAATTTCAACATATATTCAGTTTATTATAATTAATAAGTATTTCGTTATTATTAGTACATGAAATACCTAAGCATTTGAAATAGTGTAGCTACTTATTTTAGAAAATTAAGGAAACGGGAACACATTCAAAAATTCATTTCTTTTATTTGTAAATTTAAAAACATGTTATAAAAAATGAATTACATGTGTATATATTCAGTTTATTATAATTAATAAGTATTTAGCTATTATTAGTATATGGAATACCTAAGCATTTGAAATAGTGTAGCTACTTATTTTAGAAAATTAGGGAAAAGGAAACATTCAAAAATTCATTTCTTTTATATGTAAATTTAAAAACTTGTTATAAAAAAATGAATTACATGATAGAAGGTAATGGATAATTCTGCAACAATAATGGTATGAGCACTTCCGGGATCTTTTACTGGGTTGTTTTAATGCAGATATCTGATCATCATTAAAGACTGATTTTAATAATTTAGCATTTTCCTCAGTTGCATTCTGCTCATCCATTTTTTTAAGTTTATATTGTAAAGTTCCAACTTGTTGTCTTGAATTCTTGATAACATTTCTATATCGGTGGTGTTTTGCATGTAATTTTCTCACTTGTGTTCTATAATGAAGAAGTAAGTCTTGTAATGGGTTGCTATCTCTTGCTGCATCTTCAACTGTTGGTTCCACCTCATCACTTTAGCTAAAAGTTGAATTATAAATGTAAAATATATGATCAATACTAGTTTACTATGTATTTATATATACCTAGTTTCTCCTTTTATATCAAAGTTAGTTGAATTTGGGTCAGGATCGCAAGTCATAGGCAACTGTTTATTTTTCCAAAGTAAATGGGGCAGTTACTCTTTTTGCTGGTGGTTTCCTATGTATAACAGGTTCACAAAAATGTGGGCAAACATGGTTGGAATTGCATTACATTTTAATTTTCTTGTTCCATCAACCCTCACTTTCTCCCACACATCAGCTTCAAGATGTGTTTCACATAACACACTATAGTCAGTCGGTTTCCAATTACCACGATGCATGTTTGCAGCATATTCTTTCCTTCTTTCCGGATCTTTTGGAAACCGTTTCATAATGAATCCTTTTTCTGAAGAATTAGAGGAACTAACTGCAGCACAACCTGGCATTGCAATATCTAAAATATAAGGTTATATCACTAAATATTAAATTACTAATTCTAATGCCATTAATTTTTTAAAACTTTACTGTCTCTATATAATATATTTATATTTACCTTATTGTAATGTAATAAGTCAAGTAATATTTTATTTATCGATAGGCACTAAACATATAGGTCAATAATGTCAATTAACTGTCAAATAACTGAAGATAATAGGAATTCTAAGAAAAAAAAGTGGAAATAACTATAACCTGTGATTACACAAATAATAAAACGAAACTTTTTAAACATATTTGAAGAGTACGAAAACAAATATAGTTGATTATATGACTTGTATACATAAAAACACGTTCAAAACGGCAGAAAGTTTGACACTCGACTCATCATGGCGGATTTTTCATCAACCAATAGAAAATAGGCCCGGGCGCTGTCGCCACTGTTATATATCAAGCCACTGTAGAATTTACTAAAGTCCCTAGATATATAAAGTACCGCAATTACCTCCATTTTGGCGCCAATGAAGCGGCAAATTTAAAAATCTGTCAGTTTTTTTTTAACTTTACAAAAATACAATAGTATGACAATAGTTGTCAAACAATATGTCAAAAATGTATTTAAATTGTAAAATAGCTTATTGATTTCTTGACAAAATACGAAGGTTTTCTAATTAAAATTTAGAAAAATATGGTTGTGATTCTGATCGTGTCGTTAGCTAATGAGGACCAATAGAAAAGCAGCAAGCTAGTGTATACAGGGTGTAGATAAAGTCTGGAACAAAATTAATATTTCTGTTATCTTCGGTTTGATGGAAAAACCCTGAAACAGGTCGATTTTATTTTTATCCCGTGCACTTTATAACATCGTGAATTTAATTCTGTCGTCATCTGGTTGCGCGCGGGCGTGACGTCATTATTTTTTTCAAATGGTAGTAACCCGCCACATTTATTACCCCTTGTCGTTAGGTATTCCATTGTGCATGCAACGGTATAAAAAGTTTGGTACCTTACATAACAATTTTTTGGAGAAAAATGCTTTCGAATTTCAAAAAATTAAAATTTTATTTCTAATGAAAAACTAATCAAAAATTATTATTAAAATTTTATTTCTAATGAAAAACTAATCAAAAATTATTTTAAAAAATCAGATAATTTATAATCCGAGGTTTATCTTGGATTGTCGTCAAACAAGACACCAAAAAAATGTCAACGGAAGTGTTCAAATTGTCCGCCATTGGCCATTTGACACTGGCCGAGACGGACGTACACGCTTTCTACGACACGTCATATTGACAGTTCATTACTTGGTGTTTGAACTTATCCATTCACAATACTTGCTCCATTGGTAGTGTTGAACGTGCATTGCGAAAATGGCGAATTTGAGCGAAAAAGAGCGGATTCAAATTCTCATTATTGTTGGTTGTGGTGATAAAATACGTAGCCATGAAGAAGCCTGTCAGTTTTTCAATGCAGAAAATCCAAACCGCGCACCGATTTCGTGGTCAACGGTGAGCAAAATTGTCGCAAAATTTGCTGAAACTGGTAGTGTAAAAGACAGGGCTCGTCAAGGTCGACCAAGAATTGAGGAAGATAGAAGGGTCAATATTCTCTTGGAACTTCAGGACAACCCCCACACTTCAACAAGCAACATTGCCAGGGATCATGCAGTCGATTTTACCACAGTAGCCAAATTGCTGAAGAAGGAAAAACTTCATCCGTACAAAATCAATCGGGTTCAGGAACTGAATGAAGATGACTTCGACCGCCGACTCGAGTTCTGTGAACAAATCATGCTACGGTGCGATGAGAATCCCGGATTTGTCGACAATGTGGTTTTTAGTGACGAAGCAACTTTTACTTTGAACGGTGAAGTGAATCGCCACAATTGTAGGTACTGGTCGGGCGAAAATCCTCGATGGGTTCGAGAGGAGCACACCCAACACCGGCAAAAAGTTAATGTATGGGCGGGAATAGTGGGAGATCGCATTGTGGGGCCTTTCTTTCTGGACAGAAATTTAAACGCTGAAACATACTTACATTTCCTAAGATTTACGCTAGTGCCAACATTGGTAGAATTATTTCCGGATGAAAACACCCCCGACAAGCATCACCCCAGAATCTGGTTTCAACAAGATGGAGCACCTCCACATTTTGGCTGGCGTGTTCGGAGTTACCTCGACGAAATTTTCCCCGGGAGATGGATCGGACGAAGGGGAACAATTGAATGGCCTGCCCGTTCGCCAGATCTCACACCACTTGATTTTTTTCTATGGGGTCATGTGAAATCAAAGGTGTACACCAATAAGCGAAATAACTTGGATGATCTGAAACATCGTATCCGCGAGGAAATGCGAAATATTGGTGCAGAGACAATACGTGTCGTAGAAAGCGTGTACGTCCGTCTCGGCCAGTGTCAAATGGCCAATGGCGGACAATTTGAACACTTCCGTTGACATTTTTTTGGTGTCTTGTTTGACGACAATCCAAGATAAACCTCGGATTATAATTTATCTGATTTTTTAAAATAATTTTTGATTAGTTTTTCATTAGAAATAAAATTTTAATTTTTTGAAATTCGAAAGCATTTTTCTCCCAAAAATTGTTATGTAAGGTACCAAACTTTTTATACCGTTGCATGCACAATGGAATACCTAACGAACGACAAGGGGTAATAAATGTGGCGGGTTACCATTTGAAAAAACTAAATTACTTCAACCAGATAAATTATTTGACAGTTACAGTACATATTAGTTAGAGACGGCTTCGCTGTTCAACGTCGTTTCAATAATTTCAATTATTTAAAATGAGAACCGACTCTCAAAGCGAAAAGGTGGATATGATTTTAGTAATTGGAGAGTTTGACGAAAATTGCTTGCTAGCATCAAGAGTTTATGCTCAAAAATATCCTAACACGCGTCATCGCCCTTTCAGGCGGTCATTAGAAAGTTTATTGCAAATGTTATCAGAAACCAGAACGGCAAAGACCAATTATGGGAAATGCAGAAAATGATTTTGTTGTTATCGAATCTCTTGTAGAAAATCCGCATACAAGTCAGCGAAAAATAAGTGAAACCAGTGGAATAAGCAGACGGAGCGTCGGAAGAATTATAAAAAGGCACAACTTTTCCCCGTATTGTATTCAATTACACCAAGCACTTTTGGAAGTAGATTACGATCTTCAACTCGTATTTTGTCTTTATGGGTTCTAGAGAAGTTTAGTAGAGATGAAAATTTCTTGGATTTTGTACTTTTTACGGCGAAGTCATCATTCCACAATAACGGATTAGTTAATAGACATAATTTTCACTACTACAGTGACGAAAATCCCCATTTTTTTTAGAAGTCTCGAAGGCAAAACGGACGTTGTGTCAATGTGTAGGGTGGAATAATTGGAACGCTAGTCATACGATTGTTTTTGATGGTAACTTAAACGGCGCCATGTTTCTCCGATATTTTGGAAAATATGCCACTTAATATTCGTCAAAGAATGTGGTTACAACTAGACAAGTAAATGTTAGAAATGAATTGGATAGGCAATATCCCAATAGGTAGATAGGACGCGGCGGTCCACTCAATTGCCCAGCAAATTCTCCAGACCTAACGACTCCCGTTTTTTTATGGAGATATTTCAAAAATATTGTCTATGATACACCACCAACCACACCAGACGATATGAGAGAAAGAATAAGAACAGCGTTTCGTTCTTTAACACCAATCATTTTAACAAGAGTTAAACAGTCCTTTCAAAAGAAAATTCGTTTATGTATTGAAGCAGAAGGACATTTTTTGAGCACTTGTTAAAACATTAGTTTTCTTTTACTACTTAAGTTTGTTATTTTTTTAATAAAGTATGTATTTGGTCTTTAGTTAGTTATGATGCTTTTTACTTTCTTATACGTAGTATAAGGAAGTATTGTGATGATGAAAATTTTCGACCTCGAGATTTTTGCAGATGTCCACGTTTTGAGGTCCCCTGATACCAAAAAAGTGGTTTTTAAAAAATGTCTGTGTGTGTGTGTCTGTCTGTGTGTCTGTGTGTGACCACGATAGCGGTCAAACCGCTGGAGATATCAATTCCAAATTTTGTATTTACGTGTATAATCTCCCTCTTGAGATCTAATTAGTTTTTCAGTAAAATCGGTAGACCGGAAGTAGCAGTTTACTTCAGTGAAAAAATCGAATTTTGCCAATATTTCGTCAAATACTAAGTTTATACAAATTTATAAAGAATTCATATGTACTTAAAATTAAAATTGAGAAGAATTTTATTTAAAAAGTTTTTCGAAATTCCTACCGGAAGTAGGTCTTTTACTCTTATCGAGAATCGGTTTTTTGCGAATATTTCGCAAGTCAAGCTTTTTAGACAGGTACGTTACGTGTATAAAAGTATTTAAAACATAGTTTTCAATATCTTTTGTATAAAAAAGATTTCAAAATTCGGACCGGAAGTAACACTTTTACTCTTACCGAATAGCGATTTTTGGCAAATATGTCGTAAATTATGCATTCTATATATATTTATTAAGAGTACAGAAGTATTTAGAATTATATTTGCAATATTTTTTGTATACATGAAATTTCAAAATTCGGACCGGAAGTAGCACTAGAATAGGATTTTGAATAAGTTTTGTATAAAAAAATTCTTAAGATTGTATAGTTTGAAACGCTCATACGTATAAGAAAGTCGTGCGGTGGCCACATCTCATTTTTTATTATTGTGAAACAAAACAAATCAAACCGTTAGGTTAATAAATATTAGCCTTTTAAAAAATAAATTGCAAGAAACTAGTGTTTGAAATTGAAAATCCTAAATTACTAATATAGTTTTTTAGTAATAAAAGTAAATAATGTATCTGTTTGAAGTAATAATAACACCGTCAAAGCCTACTTTTGAAAAATAAACTGCAAGAAATTAGTGTTTAATTCAAAATCCATAATTACTAAAAATCTATAGGAGATATGTATAGGAAGCCTTAATGCAGTTTTAAAAACAATTAAAATTAGAATCTAAATATGGTAGTAAATACGTTCAATTTAATATAAAAATAAAAACTTAGTTTTTAAACACCTGTATAAACTTTAGATTTCAACTTTAACTTATCTTAAAGTCTGATGCTTTGAATAAACAATAAATACAATTTAAAATAATTCGCTCAAATATGTAACACAGAAATGTCTCTTAAATTTTGATCCACATTTTCAAAAATAGTTAAATATCTCGAAAATAGGTTAAGTTATGTATGGGGAATATAACAGTAAGTAGCCTTCATTTAGCCTATAGTATCAAAATATGCCATAATATACAAAGTGTCATTTAAATTTTCATAACTTTGGTACGCAACATTTTATTGAATCACTCTGTATATTTCAAAATAATTTTAAAACGTGCCCCTAATGCGGCAAATTGTTAAAACATTTTGCCACTTTTCGTATACCGTAAGCGTCAAATTTTAATTTCGGTTTGCACTTCTATCATATGCAGAAGATGATCTTATCATATGCAGCGATGCCTGCTTGCTAACAGTGGAGGGAGAGCAACGGAGTGGCGGGGGACCCCCACGCCTTACAAATGTCCAGTGTGGCAGCCTCGCTTATGTATATCTTTAGTTTAATTCGTCGCGCTCTTTTCCTCTTACTACTTTCCTATCAGAAATTAAAATATGTCGACCCCGGTATATACCTACCGACGGAAATGTGGTGCGCCAGCCTGTATATTATCTGTGCTATATATAAATGTTTACATTAGCATATTTTCTAGTTTGTTCACTAAAATCCATCCTCTTCCTACCTTGCATTTTTGTAATAATATTCCTCCAAACATTAATCTTACTCAAAGAAAGAGCTCTTGGAATTTATGTCAATAAATAGAAAAAAGTGGGAACAAGACTACCTTGTGTGCCTAGTTGATGTAACAGTTTTTTGTGCAGAAATGATTGGAAGCAACTATAGACCTTAAGTCTTATCATCATATGGGTAGGAATTAAATGAAATTTTGAATCCGATATTTAGAAAAATTGTTTTGTCAATTATTAGATAAAAATAATTATATTTTCAAAAAATAAAAAAACATATATGTAAACCAACTAATTCAGTACCGAAATAAATTACAAAAATAATTATTTTTTAGGAGCGTCATCTGTCGTTAACTAGAATACTAATTGAAGGTTTCAATCTCTGGAATTACAACTAAACTGCAGATTATATAAATTTATCAAATATTCACCGCCTCTGGTGATAGTTTCCGGGCGACGGTGGCGTAGCCTGGTGTTCGTAACCATTTTAGGGCTACAAAAATTTGTTAATCATGGGCCATCTGGATATTTATCTGTGCTTATAGAAAGAGCCGTTGGTTGTTTTTAAAATGAGACACTTTCATACACTTTGTTAACACTTTTAGGGATAGCATCAAATTTCTCTTTTTTTTTTTGTAATACTTCTTGTAGAGTTTTTAATTGTAGTTATTTATTCATAGAATTTGAGATTATTTTATTTTTTTTACAAATCATCTGCATACATTTATAATTTCCTAACTGTATAAAACTGTTATTGTAATTATGTTTGGACTATTACTAATCTTTCAATGTGTGCACATATTGTAGTAATTCCAACATTCGTTGCTCTTAGCATACAATTGCCATTATCTACCTCTAATTCTTCTTTCCTCTATAATTTTTTAATTAATCCATTTGTTTATCCGAAATATAACTGGTTCATAATGTCATGGGGCACATTGTGTTTATTGACAATTTATAATAATATAGAGAGAAGGATGAGAGATATTTAATTAATTATGTGCCGGCGGCATTGAATATATACATGTAAAAAAGACCGATGCGATAGTAATACTTGATAATAACGACAATAGATATCTAATAGGTATCACATTTCAATCAAAAATCACATTTGCACATCACATACCGTGTGGCCGCCGTTCATAGCGCGATGCATGTATTAGTAACTACTGGTCGACTATAAATGGGCGTGCCAACTTGAATTGCCACACCGACAGCAGGCGTATAAGTTATACGTATAAATGTATTCGTAAGCAAATCAAGGGAAAAGCAGTGTAATAGGTATTGCGTTTCCGTTGTTAGTAATTATTTGTAGTTGTGTGAAGCATCAGATAATCACTGATAATATGTCAGTGAAGTAACTCATCACAGCTTCATAAACAACATAAAAGAGCAAAAATAAATAATAAATAACTCCTAGACTTTAAAACAAAAAAAAAAACTTCTTAACTAAAATAATATTTTTCAACAAATATTATAATCTAAAAACTCAAGTATAATAAAATACTGAAACATAAAATATTTACTTGTTAAAACAGAATTGTAATTCAACATTGCAATTAACCTGTAATTAGCTAAAAAAATGTTATTCTTAAGCAATAATAAAACTCGAACTGACGCCCATATGTGGAAGCGACACGGCGAATGCGACTGCCCGACTACACCGTATAAATGTGGATTTTTTGGACAAATACGAGTGCATGATAGGCATATGCGAAATACTAGCACTGTTGTAATCCAGTATAACACTGCGTCTACTTGTTTACCGTTCTAATACACAGACATCTCTATCTGTTTCGCTTACTCTACAGGTATCGCTATAATGCAGACGCACGCGGTCTTATGGTATATCCACATTGTGTTTTCTCATTCGCGTGTATGTAATCCATAGTGATGTCCACAACAGTGGCGGCCCGTGAATTTTTTGGACGGGAGGGCACCGGGGGGGGGGGATCTGAGTGTTTAATATCAAAAATTAATATAAGCAAGTAATACCAAATAAAACACTTGATATTGTTTCACAAATATATTTTTGCTTATATTTTGACATGTTTTGCCAAAAGATTTCAATCACTTCATTTAATAACACTGTGCAAGTCTAAAAACTGAACAACCGGGGCACATATCAGGTAAAGTCAATTCGGGTACGCTGAATTCAGTGGTGCCAATCGTTTTTTTAGGTTAGGTCATTTAATCGAATTATTTCAATAATAAATTTAATTTTTGCTGCAATATTTTTAGTATTTAATTATTTTTTTTCTCGTTAAAATTGGAATGGATTTTCACTGTTTTTGTAAAATACACTAAATAGAAGCCATTTTACGAAAAGAATGATCGATTTAGCTAAAAAATACAATTTTTCACGTTTGTTCGCAAGAAAATTGTATTATATTCCTGCTTTCTACTTTTTTGATTCCAAATCATTTCTAAAATAATTTATTTTGCATAAAATATAAGCAAATAAAATAAAATTCAACTACACATTTTAAATTATTAAAATTGCTTCCTTCATTTAAGTTTTTTTTTCAATTATCATGTTCAATTTCACTTTCTTCTTGTAAATTCCAACAAATATCTCCTAATAGAGCATATAGCTTCTTTGCGCTGTACCAGTGTTCGAGTCTTGCTGTTATCTGATGAAAGCGTTCACCATGTTCATCAGATTCGGCTGGTAACTGTTCGGCGAATTTTTCGATATGGCAATGAAAAAAATGTAATTCCAATGACATACTAACACCGATGTTGTGGAAAGCGTCAAGCATATTTTCAATATGTATGCGCCAATCTTCGGATCGACGAGCCCCAAGTACATTTTCAATGACCTCCTTTAAAAAGTCCCATGCCAGACGCTCTGCATCACTAAGAGCGCTTTCGGATAGTCTGTCCTTCATCAAACGTCGAATATCTGGCCCATTTAGGATTCCTGTAATAAAATAATGTTAAATTAAATTTCAATTGGTCAAAACCTAGATTTTAATACTAACCCTATAATGTTATGTCGGCGCAATGTAATTTCTTCACGTATAGGCCAGTCCCGTTTTTCGTATTGATCGCCAGCATAACAAGTGTCCCATAAACACATAAAACACATATTTTTTGTGTACCCCAATTGCAAACCAGTGAGAATTGAAACCACCTTCAAGTCCGCACAAATTTTCTATTTGTGATCATTGTATTTCACTAGATCGATGAGTTTTTTCAATGATAAGTAGTTCTCCTTTGTATTTGTGCTCAGTGCAATCGGAACGGAATTTTTTGAGTTCGTAACGTGGAGTAGAACTGCTTTCAAACTACTTTTGGACGAATCGATAAATAGTCTTCAGTTTTCGGGTTTATATTCATGGTGCAATGTTAAAACCAAACCGTGGATATCATCGCAATAAGCCAACGAATTATTCTCAATTGATTTAAAAAAATGAGAAAAATGACGATGATTGTCGATTGATCCATATACACGAGCGTCTGGTGCCAAAATGTTTACTCGTTTCAATACTGTAGCTAAGAGAATGGACTGTCGCTGTGATAACTTGAGGCGGCGTGTCATAATGTCAAGACGGTTTTATGTAATTTCAATATGGTTGCAATATGCAGTGACGTTTGATGGTACGTATTCGGATACGTACACCTGACTCTCCAGCAGTTTCAACAGTTGGCGGCGTGTATTCTTCATTAGGGCTCGGTTTTTTTGGGATGGGTATGTTTTCGGAGTGCGGTAATGGCAACTGTACAAATTTTGTTGCTTTGTATGTCATAGAACGAATCTTATTTATGTTCCGAAAATATAATTCACGCACGCGTAACATTCAGCTGAATTATGTACTTGTAGGTCCGTCCAAATTATAGGAATACCAAAAGGCATATATTCCATTGATTCAATTTTTTCAAGCATCCCGTACAAATGATAGACGGGGCCCATTCCACATCGTGAAAAACTTCTTGATTGAAATATTGGCGATATATTTCAACTATGTTCGGAGTAATTTTACGCCGACTAGGCATGATAGTGTATTTTCCGCAAACATAACAAAAGTTATTGAATTTTATTGCTCCACATATATCCATTTTATATATTTTAAAACGATTAATTTCGCAAACCGATCAAACTACGCACTGAAAAAAACAAACAGAACTTGTAAACGAGGAGGTTGTTTAGACCAAATGTCAAAATTATCAAAATATGCAATAATACACAATATGTTTGATGGTTATATATAAAGTCCCTAGATATATAAAGTACCGCAATTGGTTTGTCCCATTATAACGGCGCCAAAATGGCGGTGATTTGGTGACATTTAGTAGTTATTTAGTAATTCGTACGCATATATACAAATAGACGATAAGACAAATCACATTGAAGTACCCGCGGTGGTCTAATGGTAAGATGTTCGCTTCACACGCGGGCGGCTCGGGATCGCATCCGCACGGGACAAGATTTTTCCAGAAAAGAAAAATACAATTTTCGCGTATTAAATTTGTTAAGTTAAAAAAACGCGAACAGATTTTTAAATTTGCCGCTTCTTTGGCGCCAAAATGGAGGTAATTGCGGTACTTTATATATCTAGGGACTTTAGTTATATAAAAACACTGATGCCATCTGTTGGAAAATGTATCAAACTGAATGCATAATTTTTAAATGTGTATAATCATAACTCAATTTTGTTTCTATTCATATCTTATACAAAAATAAAGTATGTTATAATTTAATTAAATGACCTAACCTAAATAAACGAGTGGCACCACTGAATTCAGCGTACCCGAATTGACTTTACCTGATAGGTGCCCCGGTTGTTCCAAATAAATATTGTCAATTTCGTGCACAGTGTTATTTATCAAAAATTAAGTACAGACAAAAAAATAAACTCAATATGTTATTTAATTAACTTGTTTGAAAATAAAATCCATTCGCCGTTCCTTACGATCACCAAAATGATTAATAACTAATTCATTGAAGTTTGGTGTTGATGTCAGTAATTGGCTATATTCAGCCGGACACATCGCTGGCAGCGCTGACCTAGCAATTGCATTCAGTACGCCGCTAGAACTCAGCGCTGCAGCAAGCGGACGCCATTTTTTCCAGCGGAAAGAAAAAGCGCTGAGAAAGTAAGCGAAAAGGGAGGGGAGCTTCAAAATTTGAAATTTGAAAATATGTATTACAGAACATAAGCTTAACAATGGAAAACTAACTTGAATTAAAATAATAAATGTTTATCATATCTCGCGTTGCAATATATTAGTTCTGTAAGTAAATGTTTTGAATTTATGAACCTATAATATAAATTTGTTTCAGGATTTATGTATTTCATGGTACTTCCCCGCGCAATATTTTGTGAGCATAATAAGTAATAGAACAAACGTATTAATATGCTGACAGTAAATTTGGCGGAGAAGTATTAGACTGTGGTATTAGTATTAAATATAAAAACGTAAAACTGCATATCGTTCACATGCAAGTCTTTTTATTTCAACAAACATAAAAGCAAATACATAATGGATTATTGAATATGTTAGATTACAATTCAATATAAACGGTGAAGCAATTACAGCAAATGTACCAGTGGAATTAGTCCAAAATATATATGAACGTAATATAATTACTGGCATTATTTATTTTGATACTAATTTTATTCATATGTTAGATGAACAGTTTAGAACTTAATTCCTCAACAATTTAATTTTCTTTTAATAGATAAAGTCCACTAATCTCTACCAAATCTAATTGGCTTCAATTGCAATTTAATATCACCACAGAGGACATTTTATTGGGGTTATGTGCGATAAATTTCAAACAGTCAAACTACACTACGCGTGCGTTAGCGGGAATATTATTTATACACCATTCAGTACGACCTAGCGCTGAGTTCCAGCGATAGAACTCGCAGCGCTTAGTGATTAGTCCGGCTGAATATAGCCATTGTTTTTCAATGGAACACATTGCTAAGGCACATAGTCTGCTTTCCTGCAAGGTATTGCTAGTAAATATTTTTATTCTCTTGACTTTCAGCTGTCGTCATCGGTATGGTGCAAATTATTTTCAATAGCTTCACAGATTCGGCAAATGTAGTTGTTAAATTATTTTCATAGAAACATTGCAGTAATGTTAGAGCAGATGAAACGGTTCCAAAATCTGGTCTATTGTACAAAACTACCAATTCATGCTTAAAAGCAATTGATTCCTAATTAAAAGTCTCACGGCCATCTGGAATTCAGTTTCGAGGAAGGAATTTTGATATGTTGAAAATAAGTGTGGTTGAAAAAGAAGAAATATAGATAGGTGATCACTGAAAAGTTCCTCTTCTTTTTCTTCGTTATCACAATTTTCATTGTAATAATCGTAATCAGTTGAGTTCCTCACATGTTGAATTGACGATTTAAATGATGACACATAAGACTGTATTTTAATACTGTCAATTTGACGATGTTGTAATTGGTTGTAGAGAATTTTGCAATGCGGCATGATTTTATTAAAAAAATATAACCAGTAATTTAAATCATATTCATTTAAAATGTTTTCAAGCCTACAGCTTTCCTTATTGTCGACTGGTCACTAGAGTCATCATCTATGATCCGCGTCGACATGTGATAAGATTGTTTTTTAATCTGAAGACACTCACAACACATCTTGTTTTAAAGTTCCATCTGTTTGGTGCAGCCCGCGGCAGTCGATTTTGTACAACCTAATCCGGTATAGCAGTACGCTTTGGGGATCTTGTAAAAAAAGTAGAAAAACCATCTAGATTGCAAAAGAAAACTTTCACTTGTTTGTTATGTGAGGCAGCCCGTTCAACTATCAGATTTAGCTGGTGCGCGTTTAATTTTTGCCTAAACACCGTTGTTTTTACCACTCATTACAGAAGCGCCATCGTAGCTTTGGGGTATTAATTTTGCAGGCGTTTGGTCCAATTTAATTTTCCTAAGTTCTTCCAATAAACATTTGCTAATGCCATCACCAGCATGATTCTCTGGTTGCAGAAAAGGCAGAAATCGTTCTTGTATATTTCCCATCAATTCGTATCGAACTATAAAAGCTAACTGGGAAAATGATAGTGGGCTTTGTTAATTTCGTCTAGAATCAAAGTGCGAGAAACTTCATAGATACTGTCCAGCAATTCATTTTGAATGGTTTTTGACAAACCCATAAAAACGCTATTATTAAACTTGTTGATGTGGTCCAATTCCTGCCAATAAAATAAACAAAACATCCCCGGATTCGCACTGTCTTGTGCTTCGTCATGCCCCCCACCCCCCACACCAGTCTATTAATTTTCCAAAAATATGTCTCTTTTTACTGACGTTTTCATTGTACTGGATTATATTTAATCTATATGCAGTGTTCAGCTGGCACATTATATTTACCTTCCCCAAAACTGAATATTTTATCATGTTACTAAAAGGTTTTTCACTTACTTTATGTCTTTTTACTTTTTTACCAGTGTTTTAAACCCCTAATACCTTTATAAGTCCAGGCAGGGTCGCTTTGTGGAGAATTCCTAATTAAGCAAACATAACAAAAAAAAATCATTTTGCACATTACACCCACACAACCAGTCTTATAAAATTGTAAGAGTTTCCGTTGAATTTTCTCGTCACAGTTTTATTAGTTTTCGAATTGTGATTTTCTAGTTTAATCAATAAATCTGGTCTAGGGAGACCTAGATTTTTGGTTCTATCTTAATGTCATAGCTCAGTGTGTTATTTTCTACCATTTCGATTATGTTACTAACGCAATTCATAGTGGTATTTGCATCTATAGAAATTACAACATACACTCACCGCTGTATATTACATACTAGACTTGCATCACCGGCACCGCAGAGAATTGCCCTCTCACTGACATATACCCGCTCTCTACCCCCGCCAATTTCATCGCTCGATTTCTAATGCAGTCGAGCGAGATGCCCCGGAGCCGGAGCCTTTTAAACTCAGCGTTGAGGAGACGGACTGTTACTTCCGAAAACATATTATTTATTATCAAACAGATCAGAAAAATTACACACAAATTAGGTATTTATAATTAATTTATCTGTTAAAAGAAATTTGTCACGGAGGGGGGGGGCATTGCCCCGTTGCCCTCCCTGCATCAGCCGCCACTGGTCCAGAACTACAACACAAGGGGACGAAATAATATAGCTTATCCTTATCACCGACTGGCGAGGACGCAGATGGCAACAAATCATCAGGCTCTGATTTTGTTTAATAGGATGCCCGATACCATTAGACTCCTTGATACAAAGCGATTTAAGGATAGAATAAAAAGGATACTGCTTGAAAATGTAATTTATGACATACCGGAATTCATGAACTTGAATTGGAAACGCTATTGTTAGTTTTAATGTTTTTTAGTGCTTGTGTTTTTTGTTGTTTTGTTAGTTTTACACATACGTGGACATGTCTATATTTTTGATGTAGTTGTACTTGTATATATTATGTTTCTTTTTATTTTGTATATATATATATATTCATAACTATTTGCAAACTTGTACATACCCTGTACATCTTTTTGAGTAAATAAATCAATCAATCAATCAATAATTGTTTGATAGGGGTTATTGAGTTTTATAAATTTCGAGTTTTTATTTACATAAAAAAATCGAAAATATCGATCCCGCTTCGCTATAACATTCTTGTAATCAGTTCACGTTTCGTCAAATAAATGCACTTTTAAACCGTAAAATAATCCAAATTTGTATACTTTATCACGTTTACATTTCTCAATTGGTCAATGGAATTGACTATTTAGAATATTCTTTCTTCATAGTTTTTCTTATTCAGTAGCAGAAGTAGACAACAAAACACGTTGTATTGCACGATTCTGTCCATCAATTCTGACATTTTCCGCACGTGCGATTGCGGTTTGACATTGATTCAGTGTTTTGACGGTTCATAACCTGGAATGCAATTTTCGTAAGACGTTCGCTGCAAATCGTTTCTGAGCTGGATTTTTTGTGCGTCAATTTTGACGTGTCCTGTTATTTTAATACTACACTCAAAATTGATTACATGCTAACATTAGCTCTTGATTCACTGATTGGCCGTGTAGGAGCCTTCCTTGGCAGGCGAAACATTGAAAACATGAAACTTCACCGTTAAAGTGGAGGTGTTGATACTTTTCAGTGCGCCTGTCAAGTCGAAAGTTTGTTTCGATTGATTTTTCCATTACGAAAGCCCTCCGTGAGATTTTTTTACTGCACCCGCCCGCGGTCCCGTTTTCAAGGCCGCGAATTTTGAAATCACCAAATGTAGCCCTCGCGTTGTAGAAATATCCGTTCTACACGTATTTAAAGGTGGAACGTTTTAAAGGCAGTTACCTAGGAGAGATACGCTCCCCTCGGTTGCGAAAACGTCAGAATTGACGGACAGAATCGTGCTAGTCGTGCAATACAACGTGTTTTGTTATCTACTTGTAAAAAAAAAGCTATATGATTGAGGTTTTTACCGCGCATCCGTAATATACTCGTCGTTTGCTTACAGGAGGAGTTGAAGCAGTACTCGACCGAGTTGCTGTACGTCGATGTGCCGCAGATCGGAGGTAATGAGGCGTACCTTCGCTTTTCCGATGCCGAAAGTGCAAAGCATTTCGCCGCGTCCGTTTACAAAGGTGGACAGTGTTCCGTATTGGAGGGCGACGAGGAAACGCAATATTGGCAGAAGATCAACAGGGATCACTCCTCGAAGGTACGGAAGAATCAGAAACGCGTAAGGGGAAGGGAAAAACTGCTAAAGAAGGCGGAAAAGGAACTGGGCAAGCACATCAAATTCGACGACACGGACTGAAATGTTCATTCGCGATCACCCCTTATAAGAACAACGTCATATCTTGTATCTATCTGTTATAATATACATTTTTTCAGAAAGTGTTCTTTTTCTTCACAAACAACGCTCGTATTAAATACCATTTTAAATGGGTTCTCCTCTCCTCCTTTTCCTCCTATTTTTCCTTTCTTTCGATCTTACCGAAAATAACCTGTTGTGTCGAATTTCTCATATTTACCGAAATGACTAATCTGCGAATTCAGAAACAGCTGTGGAATAAAACTGCAAGTCTAGAAGTATGTCAATGATGAATAAATAATAATGTTGACAACTTGTTCAAAATAATAGTAATAAAAACTTATATACAGAGAGATCGTAAAAGGTTGACCGTGCCGCAACATAGTCATGGTGTATTTGCCGCATATATCATATTCTGAATTGTACATACAGTTCTCATGCACTTTCATGAATTAAATTTAAACTCTTTCCTATTACAAACTAATGCATATTCTTGTAAAAGACTTGTTGAAAACAAAGCAGCAGATTTTCTTTTATACTAATTAATTTATTCTTACACCAACAATTTAATGTACTGCTATTCCTTAATATTCATGTTACCCTCAAAAACATAATAAAAGATCAAATAATATAAAATACAATAATACACATAGTTCTTCAGATCGCAAGAACAAGTACATACCTAATAAATAAAATGTAATTCACAAGCAACTCAAAAAATTACAAAGATATTTACAAATGGGAGATAATAATCTTACGTGCAGAACATTAACCAAATAAAAAAAAACATTCAAAAACTAAATCTTATTGCTATACATATATACAGTATGTGTCAATTTCTATTAGTCATAGGCGATTAAGCCATACAGTACGTGGCAACATAGTACCCCTTGTTTCCTTTCCAATGCCAGCACGACCGATGCATGTTCGTAAATACAAGTTAGCGTGGTTAGCAGTAACTATTCAACCACCGGCTTGGGTGTTTGTAATGCGTTCAGAAATAATATTTACGAGTTGCAAGGATTTGTTTTTCTTTTTCCTTTCAGTAAATGCAGAGAATTATTAAGCTGCCTTTACGCTGCATGACACAAACAAAAGCGTAATTCTAATAAAATTCAAAATAAGGTAAATAAAAAAGGATTCTGAAAATAATAATAAACTACTAGATCAGGAGATCGCGGCGGCCATTTGATGTTTCCCGTTCCAGTAATAAGACGGCTTTTATTGCAGACTAGATCGCAACGTGTTCGCAGCTAAACATTGAATGTAGAACTGGGAAGATCGGAGAAAATCGTTGTGATGTCGATTGTTGCCGGGATTGGTGACGGACAGTAGGGGTGCCATGTTGCCACGCATTATTTGTATACGTATAAATCACACGTATACATTGAATCCCTATACCTAATGAAAATTGACACATACGGTATAGTATATTAATTTAATGTTGCTACATTCACACAAGTGAGTTAGTTAATTCTGAAGTAAATTTCTTTCTGAAGCGGGTGGTCAAGTTGTTGATCGGGGGGGAAATGTTAAATTGAGATTGCATAGACATGGTTTTACTTCTGCCTATAGTTGGTAGGTGGCGCATGTTAAAATCTGTGACGCAATTTTAGGATCAGATCAAAAACACATCTGACAACGTTGTAAAACAATAAGTAGGCAGCCTAATGTTGTTCTAGTCAAATACATTACTACTGTCATATTTTGACACTTTGTAATCTACCTATTTCATTCGACTTGCTTATTTTTCGTGTTTATTTGTATAGTTTTAATCAGTTTTCGGGTTTTCGTGTTCACTAGTTGTTCTGTTTGTTTATTATGAATTTTACGTTCAACAAATATGCCGATATGTACATGATGTACGGTTTCTGTCGTGGAAATGCTAGCATGGCAGGGCAGGAATATCGAGTGCGTTTTCCAAATCGGAGGCATCCAAGTAAAAATGTATTTCGAAGGCTGGACCAACGACTTCGTGAAACAGGTTCGTTTATTCCAAGAAATGCGAACGCAGGTCGACCAAGGCAAAGGCGTACCGTGCAACTAGAAGAGCAAGTTCTAGCCACAATACAGGAAGATCCCTCTGCGAGTACCCGTCAATTAGCTTCTACACTAAATATTCCCAGTAATAAGAGTGTTCATTTGGTTCTACGAGAAAACTTGCTTCATCCATACCATGTTTCTAAAGTTCAGCCTCTTTACGGAAATGATAACTTATTTCGAATCAATTATTGCAATACAATCTTAAATAGAATTCAGGAAGAAGGTGACTTTTTAAGACATATTCTTTGGAGTGATGAGTGCATGTTTACCAGAGATGGTGTGTTTAACTCATAATTTTCATCATTGGACAGATGAAAAGCCACATGAATTTCGCGAATACGGTCACCAAAGAAGGTTTTCTGTTAACGTTTGGCTGGGTATAATAAACCACAGGGTAGTTGAACCAATTTACTTACCAAATCGCCTAGATGCCGGTGAATATTTAAATGTTTTAGAACAAGTTATTGATGAGATACCGCTGAACGTACGCCGTAATATGATTTACATGCATGATGGAGCTCCTGCGCACTTTGCTCGTAATATAAGAGACTGGTGGACTGAACACTTCCCAGACAGATGGATTGGTCGTGGCGGTCCCCTTTTGTAGCCTGCGAGATCCCCCGATCTCAATCCATTAGATTTTTTTGTTTGGGGTTTCATTAAAGATAAAGTTTACGCTACACTTCCACAGGACGCTGACGAAGTTAGAGCCCGAATTGAAGCCGCAGTATTAGAAACCACACCAGAAAGACTTGAGCGAATAGTACAAACGATAACACAAAGATTGCAGCTATGTCTACAAACTGATGGATTTCAATTCGAACAATTATGTAGGTAATAATTACATTGACTTCTATCAACAAGATGTACAAAAATTAGTCAATATTATCAAAAAATTTTTAAACTTTGTAATATTTTCGTAATAAATATGTAATCTAAGAAACCAATTTTTTTCGTTTGTTTCTTGTTTAAATTTAAAATGTAAGGTTCACATGACGACGTGTAAAAATGTTCCGAAGATTATAACTAGCACATGCGTGTTCAATGTTGCCAAATGTATGTTTCTTTCAAATTCATTCTGAAGACAAAGGAAGCCTGATACATCGTGTTAGAATTAGGACTTTTAACTCAAAATTTGATCAAGAATGTCGCCACGTGTAGTGGGTCCGCCAATTTATACACACCTTGTATATGTGGTATAGCATTTCAAATATATTTTGTTCACAATTTTTAAAATTATTAATCACAATTATAAAATATTAAATTATTTCTTAAAATTGTATGTACGTAAGTATTTATTCTGCATAATTCGAGTAATTTATTTACTTATTAGCACTATTTTCTAGACTTCCTAGTAATTATGCCGTCAAGAAAATGTTCTGTGTCAAATTGTGACCAAAATGTAAAAGTTTTTCATGCATTTCCACATCCAAAATCAATTCCTTTTCATGAGTGGTTGGAAGCTACAGGAGATCCTACTTTATTCAATGTTATAAGAGAAGATCAACGATTTCCATTTAAGGAATAAATAAGTTCAAATGTAAGAATAATTTAGAATACTTTCTCCTTAATATTTTGAAATAGAAATAAGTTTTCATATAAAAATAAAACATTACTAAAAAGATATGTTTCTAATTTATTACTAAGTTATTATATATAACGCACAATATTTTTTAAATATGTCATCTTTACTTACACTGAAAGTTTTTATTCTTCACTTTAAATGACTTAAAGACATCTACTATTTTATCTCCGAACATTTAAAGTGAAGAATAAAAACTATTAAGGTAAATACAAAATGGAATAGAAATACATATTTAAATTTCCCGGTTTGATCCATTTTAGTACCGCCTGTAGTTGGCAGCACCATGACTATGTTGCGGCCATTGACGTCTTACCTATGGACTGCGCTTGGCCAATACTACGCTATACACCGGCTGTTGTCAACATGGTTATGCAACCACCAATTCGCGTTAGTGGCAAAATCCATATTAGTTCTATACGAAAAGTAGTGGCAAATTGAATTTAAACTGTTAAACAAGTCTCCATAATAGTATAATTTCCTTGGATTATGAACAATTATTAATTATTTTTATTGTAATATAGTATTTAAACATAATATCTCTCATTATCATACTAGTTTAGTATATTATGCCACGATAGATTTTCTGACTAAAATTAAAACCGCCAAATTTACTACCACATTAAAAACTAAAAATTGGATAAAAAGCATAGAAAATAAATAAAAATCAAAGTTTATTAAAACTACATGAAATTAGCCCTTACATAGATAATAACAATTTTCATTGATTTTTAAATAAAATTAATTTTGAATAGAGATGTCGAATTCTAACTGCACACTCATTTCTTTTTTTTTGTTAATGCTGTGAATTCTAATTGTAAAATATATTTTTAACAGAATTTGAACTAATTGCAACAAGTGATTGTTTAAAGGGTCGTGGTTCAAAATATGATCATTTAGGTCCCTAAAAAGTTCTGAAGTATTAATTTCCGACATCGCAGTTGTTATCATTCTATTAATGGAAATATTATTTGACAGAGTTTCAAATAATCTAACAACTCTTTCTGCACATTTACAACACTGGCAGAAGCTTTACATAGACCACCGCGATTTTTTATATTTAATAGATGCTGAATGTGCAGAAAATAAACTGTTATAGCAATGACTGCAATTCACCAGTCGTGCAGCTTTCCTAGAAACAAATCCACTTATATATTCAACAACATCATCTACATAATTCGAACAATTGGCAAAATCCCCCTCAACAAAATAATCATTATCCAGAGATTCTGTGTCTAATAATAAATTGTCAATGGCTGGCTTACTTCCACTAGAAACCGATAATATACTGGTGCTGTCTTGAGCAATACAATTAGCTCCTGATGACGAAGATATTTCTGCATGCATCAAAAGTCGCTTGTACGCTCCTTCAAATTGAGCAGCAGTAGGATTGTTGTTGAATCCTCCTCTTGACCGTATTGCAGAAAAGAAAAGCTCAATGTGATCTTGGCTCAGTTTGTAGGTAAGAATATAATTTAAATAATTGTTATTTTTAACAATATCATCAAATAAGTTTTCAACACTATGCATAGAAATTAATAAACCCAAAAAACCAGTTTTTCTTGGACTGTACAATACACTGCAGCCATTAGTTGTTCTAAGCGATCTAATAAATGATTTGGACTCTTTTAAATAATTTTTTATTTGAATTTCATTTTCTAATGAAAATGGTTTACTCCAAGGATTTTTGGCCAAAAAGTTTCTCATATTTAAAATGTCAAAGGTATTAGGTATTTAATATTCTACAAAAATTTGAAGTAAACTGTGAATTTTTGAAGTTTTGTAAATTTAAATGAAAATTACAAAAATCTAGTGCATCGGCCACACTATTGCTAAATAATTGTACTGCCAACTTCACTTTCATTATTTCAGATTTAGAATTCAGATGTCTTCTAGTCAGTTTATTGGCAGCATGTAAGCCTGCTTTTTCCTGTAACTCTACAAGTTTTTCAAAAAGAATCCAGTTTATCATATTTCCGTCCATGTCCATTATATCTTTCCATAGATGAAAAGCATTTCTGATAAGTTTTATCATATGGCATACGTCCAGAACAATGTGGACTCTCTGGCCTGTAAACGGATTTATAAACCAAGGGTTCAGATCTGCTGCTTCTAATTTAGCACCCAATATTCGACCGACTGCAAAATTTGTAGCAGTACCATCAAAAGTTATTGATACAACTCTTGCACCAGAATCATGAGTCATTTTTAGACATCCATTAACTAAATTTGCTTTTGCTGAAGCCTCCAAACCATCAAGCAAAAAATAAGCAATTGGTATTTTCCATCTAGTATTTAAGCCAACTAATAAAAATACCAATGCTTCTTTGGCTTCCGGAAGTGCATCGCTGTCTAAATTTGTGCCGAAATCTACAAAACCCAAATATCTTTTCCCATTCCAATGAATATGCTTCTTTATTGCCATTTCGTCCATAATTAATCCACATATCAATTCTTGATTCTTATCTCTTAATTCTGCAACTTTTAATTTAATGGCCCTGAGAGATTCTCCGGTATACCCTGGTGATCCATCCACAGAAGATAACCATTTCCTTATGGTGCTTGGATGGGGCAAGCAATTATTAAAGGTCTTACGTACATAATTGTATGCAGAAGTCGAGTAGAAATTCAATGTTAACGCAAAAGACCGAAGTTGAGGAGGGAATTTTTTTGCTGTTGACAATTTAAGTTGTCTCAACAGCAACTCCTTTTCACTTTCAGGAATCGTATCCTAAAATATAATTTAGAAACATCTGCAATAAATTGTAAATACTCTACTATAAAAGTGACCCCCAAACTTCTGAAAGAAAAGTTTCTTCTTAAAAATAAAATTAAAACGTATTCTTTTTCAAAGGCAGTTGCACCTTAAACTTGTAAGTACACGCACTAACAAAAAAAAAGCTAATCATTTTCAAGCACATGCAAAAGCAATAATTATTATTTAGAGTTCGTGCCAGTTGCAAATGTCTGTTAGGTACCATGTCTAGCAATAAAGAATGCATGAGGCGCGACTACTGTAATTCTTCATGCATCAAAATCTCCGTTCGATTTTCTAAGTACACTTTGGGATATTATAATATTTCTGTTACCTGCAGGAGGGATAAACAATCATTTGATATTTTGTTTGTCTCCTTCAAATGTTCAAGTAAATTTCTTAGCGTTTTTACTTGTTTAGATAATCTGTAATTTCTCATCCGTAAGATTTTAATTTTCTTTTTTTGTAATAATATTTTATTTGTAGCTGCTTGAAACATCATTTTTGCATCGCTTTGAGAATTTAAATGTGTTTCATTAAAATCTCCAAAATATTTGCATCTAATTCTTTTGGTAGTCATTTTCTTTTCATGTATTCTAGGCTTATGGCATGTAGTAATAAGTGTGGATCTTGAAGTGGTACTTGCTGAAGAAATAATTGTAGATAAAGGAACCGTTGACGATCTATCAACATATTTTCTTTTCTTTTTTTTGTTTAATAGGTGTTGAGGAAAGTCAAAAATGCTTGGTACGGCATCTTCTTTTAATTGCCGTTTGCCAAAATAGATTTTAAAATCCTCCATCATAAAATGATTGCTGCATAAAACGGTATTTTTTGAAGGATTAAATTTATCTCTTTTAGTAGCAATGATCCATTTTTGTCGTAATTCTTTGTCATTTGGAAACCTATAATTAAGAACCAATATCTAAATATGCACAATTCAGTATTTTAGCTGCTGTAGAACTTTGGCGCCAAAATCTATCCAGATAACCTAATAATAATAACTCGACGAATTCATGAATATACCCACCTGTGGAACGATATTAATGAATTTTTGGAATATCGTTCTGTGCAGGCAAAAGCGGCGCATGACTTCACCATATCGATTATTATAATTTATAACAATAACGTTCGAACTCTCTTAAAAAACTCACTTGCTTTCAAGCCCACATAGAAAGCTTGTATTTTGCCACTATTCAGTTTAATGTGTTGCCTACCTATGTTGACAACAGTATTTTCAACTCAGGCGCAGTCCATAGGTGTCGTCATTGGTTGCGTGAGATTTTTATTTCAGTTTTGCGATTTTGGGCTACTTCTAGTACAGAAAACTGCGATAAATTTCTGCCGCCATCTGGCAACCCTGGGTTGCGGCACGGTCAACCTTTTACGATCTCTCTGTATATATGTTTTTATTACTATTATTTTGAACAAGTTATCAAAATTATTATTCATCATTGACATACTTCTAGTCTTGCAGTTTTATTCCACAGCTGTTTCTGAATTCGCAGATTAGTTATTTCAGTGAATATGAGAAATTCGACACTACAGGTTATTTTCGGTAAGCGTGACGTCTTGATATCTGCTGGGTGGGGTGTAAATTGGTTCGGCTCGCCAGAGCAGATTGGTTCTTACACAGTATAGTAACGATACAGTTACGTAACTTACAGCGGTCCCTTTGATGTTCGTGTTTTATTTTTTTAGGACCACTGCGCAGTCAAGTACGGACAGAGAGGGGAAGTGATTGTACACGATAAACAAAAACTATTGTATCTGTACCCGAGAACTAGACCAATTGAACTGCAGCTGTGCTACAGGGCAATAAGCCAGGGACATGTATTTTACGGAGGGGATAAAAACACGATTTTTAAGAGAGTTGATATACTGGATTGTTACTATAATGTGGCTGTTAGAAGCTTAGACCATTTAAACATATAGACATGCCTTAACTATCAAGCAGTGAAGCAAACATAATTCTACGCGGGTGACGTCACGGGTGGACACGATGCAACTACATACCTAGGCTATGTACTACAAAAGTAAAGAAAATCCTTCATTTTAATTTATTAAAATCCCCAATCTTCTTATTTGAAGAATATTTGTTTAAAAACATTATAATCTTGATATTTTAAGAATATTTGTAAAACAGAATCTGAATATACGTTAGACATACAACAGCAGAAACAAGCCCACCTGTGAATGTGACGTCACGGGTGGGCTTGTTTATGCGTTATGTTTGCTTAAGTTCGTATACAAGGCGGGACGGAAAACGACGTGTCTATATGTATAAATGGTCTAAGGTTAGTAGCATCATATCTGAGCAAGAGATAACACGTGTGTTGAGCAACGCATTTATATTAAGTTCTTGTCGCGGATGGGCGTAAAACCTGTCAAAATTCTGCATGGAGTGAGTACACAGTTCGCTGAAAAAACGCTTTCAAGAACCCAAGTCTTACGACTGGCAAAAAAAATTTCCAATGGCCGCGAGTTACCGCAAAACGAGACCCATGCACGCGGACCAGCGAGACGAATATTCTTGCGATCCGTGAGGTGATTGAAGATCACCGCCTTACAATACGGGAATTTGCTACGCACGTCGGAATATCGTATGGAAGTGTTCAATCAGTCATTTCACATGATTTGGGTTACCAAAAAGTGTCGGCAAGATGGGTTCCCCGCCTCTTGATGGAAGATTAGAAAGCAAACAGTCTTTTTATCGTGATTTTCTCCATGAACGGCGTACAGTTAATGCTGCATACTACTGCCAACTGCGTGATGAATTGAAACTGTCCTGCCGACAAAAAAGGCGAGACATGCCTATGCGAAGTGCGATTCTGCTCCATGACAACTCGGCCACACACAGCTGCATTTTAACAAAAGAAAAATTAAACAAAAACACTAAAACACCTTCACCACACGTATTTCGACAACTAAGTTGTCATCTTCAGAAGCACTGAAGTGTTGTACTGTTACGCTACGGTGTGTAGACACGCGATTTTTAATCAGTGCTACTGAAGATGACAACTTAAGTTGTCGAAATACGTATTTAGTCTTTTTGTGCTTTAGTGTGGTGAAGGTGTTTTTGTTTAGTATCAAGCCACAGTCAAAGTTGAGTTTCTTAAAAAAAAAAATTGAGACAAAATTCATTGGAAAATACTGGAACATTAGCCCTACAGTCCCGATCTGTCGTCGTGTGACTACCACATGTTTGTGTCACTCAAAGAATAACCGGGATATCACCACTTTGACGACGATGAAGGTGTGGAAACGTTTGTGCGCAATTGGTTACGGACGCGACCAGATTCACTCTTTGATGAACTTCCGATTCGGTGGGAAAAATGTGAGAATAAAAGAGGAGATTATATAGAAAAATAAGGTGTATTCACAATGTTGTTTACTGTACCAATAAATGTTCTAAAACAAAAGTCCGGTTCATATTTGATTCACCCTTGTAATATCTTCTTAACAGGAGTAGGGGCTGAATAAATTAAACACTACAACTTTATTATTTCTACTGAAAAAACAATGTGCAGTCGACGCCATACACGGAAGATCTTTGGTTCTGTTTACTGCATCTAATAATAGTTATTTACGAACCAAGTGCGGGAAGACTGTTTTCCCGCATGAGCGCACATTGTAAGCACGAGCGACTGCAGGAAGCGAGTGTTTTTAATTGCGCGAATGCGTGGAAGATGTCTTCACGCAAGTGGTTTGTACAATATTTTTTGTACGAACATTAAATTAAAGAAATATTATTGATTAATGTCATTAGTATCATACCTAACCTAAAATAGATTACCTAATTAATTTAAGCATTTCATGTACGTAACTATTACTCACCTTTCCCTAAAATTAAGTTATTATATTCTTACACGTGGCAAACATGAGACATTTATTCTTATATTTATAAATTAATAGTGCATTTATTGCGTTAATTGGTTTAAATACAAACAATTCCGAACTGCCAATATGAATGTCGATGTGGTTCAAATAGATGGCGCTTGAATCTTGCTTAAGATGTCGTTTAAAATGTCGTCAAATAGATGACGCCACAATTTTTTTTGGAAGAATTTTTAATTATTTCTCCTATTTCCCCAACTTTTAGTGAAGAATAGTGGGGGGAAAGTAGTATTTTATAGACTAAATTTTATTACTACCAAGTTACATTTTTTTTTAAATGTCCCATAGTGTCAGTGTTTTTTTCAATTTTTACAGTCTCCTCAACCGGGAAAACGTATTTCCCAGTCGAGCTACACATGCGCCAAATGTCACTTTACAGGCGGTGAGTACAAAAAAGTAATTTGTATCATACATATTTTTTCAACGACATAATTGCAATAAAAAATTTTCAATTGACAGAGAAAGAAGAAAAAAACAAATAGATTATTATATTAAAAAAAAAACTACTAATAAATATAATAAACAATTATATTCGAATGATATAAACATTAAAATTTATTTTCATTTAATTTTTTTGTAATATGTATATATATATATTATATACGGGAACAAAAGAGGCTAAGAAATGCTAAAGGAAACACATTTATATATAAGTCTATTCTATCTTTAGTCTTTACAGTGCAACAGTATTTTAAAATTTGTCTAACCTATACCATACTGAAAAAAATATAAGAATTATCATGAAAAATATGTCATCATCATCATCATCATCATAAATAAATAGTACTTATACAAGGATAGTTGAGTATAATTTTTTGTTTTTAATTTTTTTAAATTTTTTCTACAAATAAAGTAAATACAGTTTCACTCAGTTGATACATACGCGCTTCGCGAACCATTTTTCCTTTTTTTTTATTTTAATTTGATAACTTAAAAGGGGACTAAACCTAAATTGGTCCGTACTTTTGAATTTGCGTATTTTATTTTCAATTAATTACATAAAAAAAGAAACAAACATAAATCACTTGACGGTTATATCCTTTTTGTTTGCTTTAAAATTTCTTCTATTATATCTTCGTCCTGCTTCTTCTGGCTCGTGTGTTATTGTATTATTATTATTATTACTATTTTATAAATAAGAGGCAGCCACTCAGTAATTAATTATGTATATCGAGTTCTGTTTCCACACATCACATACGATATTTGCACTAAACGATATTTTCTTATCCTTACGTGACTTCAATTGTCTAATCCTGCGGATGTCTTACGACGTGCTAACCGTTCGGCCCGAGTTAATTCGCCTGAAATAAAACACATCCTTTAATTAAGAAATGATATCTGCTTCATTTAGTTTAAATAAATACATTCAATGCGTTCGCAGTTAAGTTCTACTACTCACTTGACCACGCCCCGTTGACTCATTCAAATACGGTGAAATTAATATTACCGGACATCTATAAGCAAGTAATAACAAAAAACACACTTGGTATTGTTTCACAAATAAATATAATTAAATACTCGATGTACATTTCGCCTTGCGGCATCGTCAGGAGTTCTCGAGAAACTAAAGTAAAATTTAATATACTGTAACTACCTACTTCTAACAAAAATGTAAATAAAAATGTACAAAAATAGAAAATTATGAAAAGGTCATGGCTTATCTGGAAAGACCGTTTTTACAAGGCTAGGGTTTATTAGCGGTGAATTTATGAGTTCTGTTTGTTCATTAAGAACAATGCCTGGTTGTAAAAGTAAACTTTCTTCTATAAAATAACCTTCTAGAACATTCATTTTTTTTTATGTTTGTTTATGTTTTTATGTATGAATGTTCTAGGTTATTTTATAAAAGAAAGTTTGCTTTTACAACAAGGCAATGTTCTTAATGAACAAACCGAACTCATAAATTCACCGCTAATAAACCCTAGCCTTGTAAAAACGGTCTTTCCAGATAAGCCATGACCTTTTCATAATTTTCTATTTTTGTACATTTTTATTTACATTTTTGTTAGAAGTAGGTAGTTACAGTATATTAAATTTTACTTTAGTTTCTCGAGAACTCCTGACGATGCCGCAAGGCGAAATGTACATCGAGTATTTAATTATATTTTTTTGTGAAACAATACCAAGTGTGTTTTTTGTTATTACTTGCTTATATTTCGACATGTTTCACCAAGAGATTTCCATCACTTCATTTAATTATTTACCGGACATCAATAAAAAAATCTAGCATGTAGTTGAATCGCTTTGGCAACCGAGAGAGCCAATAAATTAAAATGGAGTGAAATTTAAAATGTTGCAAAAAATTTACCTCTCAAGTAATATAACCTATGAAAGTAATTTCAGGACTGTCATAAATAATAATACACTGCTCAAAAAAATTAGGGGAACACTTTTTTCAAAACCTGTAACTTTTTAAATAATTGTCCTAGGCAAAACAAATTTGGTATGTTTTTGGTATGCTCGCGTAATATTTATTTTAAGTTTCTAAGTGGAAATACTGCAAACTGAACAAAATAATTTCTTACTATCCGATATCATATACAAGCTATAATTCACAAATAACAATTTATCATCATAAGACGGGTAACCTAAAAAAAGCACTACTTAGATAAAATGTACAGCGTTCGCTGCGGGACATTTACTCTTCAAAAAATATATTATGATTAAAGGAATTTATGACATGGCATAACATCTGTAATGAAGGAAAAGTTAAGTAAAATGTATGAATCTAACAAATAACAGATGTGGAAGTTGTAAATCATCGAGCAAGGATGTACAGTTTCAACATTCGGATGTAGCGTAAAGGATATATACAGAGTGTATACAAAAACATTTAACTTTAAAAAATACTAAAACAATTTTACAACTCTAAGTTACACTTAAAAATGTAACTTAATAACGTAAAACAAAATGGAAAAATATTCAATTATGCTTTAAATTGACGTATGAAAGCCTACTAAAGATGACAGATGAATTCAGTTGTCAATCTTCGTTGATTAGAAGTCAAATGAGGCATCTTAGTGATGTGCAAATTGCTCGTGCTGTCGCCCTTATTCAGCACGGCCACTCTATTCGACATGTCAGCAGGGACCTTGCAATCTTGAAAAGTGTTCCCCTAAATTTGTTTGAGCAGTGTATTTATATAGACCGGTGACATTTGTCATAATTACCTATTGACGTTTGTAATAACTGTCATCCAAATCATACAAACATTGAGAAAGAATAGGTAGGGAGACGACGTCACGTGATCAAACCGGGTACAGGTCCGCCATATTGATACTACATTTACGTCAAACTGGTAGTGTTGGTAAAAAGTGGAGTGTTTGTTAAGTGCATCGTGTATTAGAGTTATATAATAAGTTAAATATTAAAAGACATTATGGTTTCTTGTGCTCTACGTAGCTGCAACAGCAGAGACGGCGTTGATAAGAAGAATTCGTCTGGAATAACATTTCATAGGTTAGTGTAGGCCTGACAGGTGTGGGATGACAGATTATAATTTTGAGTAGTCCGGACTAGATGAGGCAGCCATATTGGTATTTTTCCTCAATGCATACAAATGTGTCAACAATGCATGCTTATTACACAGACTAGCCAAGTTTTTAAATTAAAATATAGGTATAGGAAAGCAATATTTAATCACTTTATTTATAATATTCAATTTGTACTGGATTTCATCTAAGAAAAGTAGACTAGCGGAACCTACAATCGTGAAAAATTATTTTAATGTTCCGGTCCGTAGGAATCAGGCATTGACATTTTATAAGTAGTCTTTAGTTCGTACTGTGACCGTGTCGGTTGCCAAAAACGATTCAGCTATACACAAGATGTAAGTGTTTAACCACTTGCATGTAATATATATTTCAGGAGTTGGTGATTTGTTATAACTGCGGCTAAATTTCCAGCATTTAATAACTTCTAACGCACGCCTTATGTAAATCACTACTGTATAGTTCGTTTCAAGATATTTTTATTAATTTGAGTAAATAGGTATATAAGTATTATACGGTACCCCCTACAGTGAGGTCTTAATGAAACGTAGAGATCTAGGGTTTAAGCTGTTCCTTTCTTTATTAGCCAGAGTGGTATTACATAAATTTTGTCTAAGTAATCGAACTTGATTTGCCTGTTTATTTATTTTAGTTCTGTGAATTAAATTTAATAGTCATTACTTAACATTTCTTACTTTTAAGTGATGCAGTCCACATACACTTTCGTTAGTAGCAAAATATAAATTGCAAGGTGAGCAAGCATATATTTTATTATAAGAAAAAACGTGGAAGTTAACTGATATCTGCTACAGCACACTTTATAATATAGGGAAGCATGGTATTACGGAAAGAAGAGTCAGAAGTGATAAGGGATTTATAAAGAAAGTACCAAGCTGGAACGTTGATATCATTCGACGAAAAATATACAGGGTGTTTAAAAAAGATGCGGCAATATTAAAGGGGTTGATTGTCCAGGTCATTTTATACAAAAAAGTTTATAATAAACAAGGTCCGCAAACGCTTCGTCACCGATCTACAGCGTGTTGAAGTTTAATTAAAAGAAACAGTAACAATTAGATTTCTCCAAGACGGCATTAAAGATCATAATGAAATTTTAGGCGTGTTATTTTTCAAGAAAAATAGGACGCCGCTGATTCCTCTAAAAATAAAAATATGTTTCTATTCTTTGTTTAATTGTGAAGAAAAAAGCTCTCTTAACTTTCTATCATACGACGTACCGTTTTTTAGTAAAAAAAAACACATTTTAGTGCATGTACATTTATTACAGAAATTTTTTTTTAAATAACAAGGGTTTTATTTAAGGGCAAAAACAAATATTTTAATAAATCTAATTTTTACTGTTTCTTTTAATTAAACTTCAACACGCTGTAGATCGGTAACGAAGCGTTTGCGGACCTTGTTTATTATAAACTTTTTTGTATAAAATGACCTGGACAATCAACCCCTTTAATATTGCCGCATCTTTTTTAAACACCCTGTATAGTATGTAATAAGCAGGGTGAGGTTGCCACATTAAATAGCTTAGAAAAGAAAATTAAAAAAAATACAAAAATAGAAGCCTCTAGAACAACAATATCAGCAAACATTAAAGCAAAATGGTTTTCGATGTAACTCCAGAAACATGGAAAAATTGCATTGAACATACAATACAAATAGAAAATGTATATTGAGAAAATGTAAATATTTAACAGGAATTTATAATTAATTTAAATGAAAGTGATGGAGACTGCACTGACTTTGAGGATGTCCAAAGTATGTGTAAAAGTATTTTCTTAAGTGTGATATATATATGATAGATGTCATTTTAAATTGTTTATGCCATTTTTATGTAAAAATGAAGACGTATAAATGTCTAACTGGAAATCAAAAAAAAATATTTGTAACTCATTAAAAGTTTCTAAATTTTTATGGCTAAAATATAGTTAAAGTCGGTCCATAACATTGTTTATCCTATACGCATTTAGGTAAATACCACTAGTAATTCAAAAAAAAAAAAACGATAAAATGCAAATAGTTCCAACCTTGGTTAGAGATGAATGGTAATTGAAAAGATTTTCTATAACGATGTTTTTCTTTGTGAATAGCACGCCTTTACGTGGAAAGGTGGACAACCTTCGTGCATTACGATGTTTTTCTTTTTCGTTAAATCTAATATATAAAAATCTCGTGTCATAGTGTTTGTCACAAAACTCCTCCGAAACGGCTTGACCGATTCTTATGAAATTTTGTGTGTATATTCAGCAGGTCTGAGAATAGGACGTAAACTATTTTTCATACCCCTAAGTGATAAGGGTGGTCCACCCAAAAAAATTTTTTTTGTTTTTTTTGGACAAATTTTGTATTTTATTTTTTTATAATTCGGCGTTAAAAAATACATACAACCCTAAATTTTCACCCTTCCACCACCAACCCATATTTTTTAATAGCGACATTAGTACTTTAATAATGTTCTACTCTCGGCGGTCGATAATTGATCAGTTACCACTCGATCAGTTATTCCCGCCAGGCGTCTACCGGTGTCACTTCTCACTCCGTAAACAGCACAGAGTAGGGATGAGAACGAAGCCGGTCTCCTGTCTTTCTCACACAATAAGCTTTCTCTCACTCACTAAAGTTTAGGGCCTACACCGTTTTCGGCCATTATTGTTGATTGTGCGTCGATCGTAGCAGTGACGCTTATACTTATCATTTTACTTTCTCAGTGCAACTCTCATATTAAGTATATTCTCATTAAGGTCAAACGATGTCTGTTTGTGGCTTAGATTGGGCACACCGTGTTTTTCACACGGACAATTATACGTCATGTTCTCGCGTGGGTAAACCATCGAGTTTGTTTGTGTTGGCTAAAGATGGACTCACTAAAAATATCGTACACTTTATTGCACTAAGAGACTGATAGTTTTTTTTTTAATTGTCATTATTTGTGATAGAGATGTAATTAGAAATTTATTAGTTAAGATAAAAGTATAATGTATTCAAAAAATGAATGTTTGGCGTTTTGTTATTTTTATAGGCCGTCATCGTTCACAGCGCTCCATTCCTATTTCAGTCATATACCACATCCCCACACACTTACAATAAGTTACTTATTTTTTATTAGACTACCAAAATATTCACTACAAATAATTTATATGGCAAAACAACGTTTGCCGGGTCAGCTAGTAGAAGTATATTATTTTGAAACTTAAATTCCTCTACAGAAAATTATTACGTTTGTATATTAACTAACTTAACAGGCTCGGACTCGAGGAAAGAAAAATAAATTTCTCGGTGTACTGCGTGAACATTGGAACGCGATCTTTTTTGTACGGGCGTTACTCATATTTTTCTTTCACCCCCTTTTTTTTAATGACGCTATTTAAAACTAACTATATATGTGCATGTTAGAATAATATATAAAAACTCGCTTCTAATAAATTTGAATATTGGTTAAAAATAATATACTGAGCAACTATTAACATGGCTTCAGGAAAGGGCGTTCAACTACTACCGCCCTTAATGTTTTTTATAACTTTATTCTCACTGCTATTGATGATGGTACTTACCCTGTTGCAATGTTTCTTGATTTAAGTAAGGCTTTCGACTGTGTGGACTACAGTCTTTTGATAAACAAGATAGAAATCTTGGGAATTAGAGGTGTTGCTCTCGATTGGATCAAATCTTTCCTCGTGGGTAGGACGCAATATGTTAATATTACCTATCGCAGTTCTAACAATATAAATAACCATATCTCTGAGATGGTGATGAGTAACAGAGGTGTGCCACAGGGTTCACTACTGGGACCAGTGTAATTTCTGCTTTTTATTAATGACCTTCCGCAAATTGTTATAGACACTTTCATCACAATTTATGCTGACGATATTGCACTGGTTACTACTGCTTCAGATGACCAGATTCTTACAAAAAAATGCAACAATATACTGAACATTGTTTGTGAAAAACAGTGTCATCCTTAACAATTGCAAAACCTCATTTATAAGATTCCATCCTTATCAATTTCAGGCGGATAAGGAGTTTTATTTGAATCTGGATCTTAGCGGTAACAAGCTGGAGAGAAGTGAAAAGTTTTTGGGGGTTTGGATGGATGAAGTGTTAAGTTGGGGGCACCATAGTGAGACGGTATTAGCGAAACTGAACTCATTTTGTTACTCGTTTAGATCTTTAAAAGCAGTTTTGACTCAACAGCAGCTGATGAGCTTGTACCACACTTACATTGCAAGCAGATTAAGTTACAGTATAGGGTTTTGGGGCACATCGGTATTGGCCGATGATATTTTCATGTCAAAAGAAGATAGTACGATCTATAGCTGGTGTAAGGCCCTCATAGTCTGCCAAACCTTCTTTTACTGGCCTGGATATCATGACTCTGCGTGTATCTTAATAGAAGACCTGGCAAATCATGTACATAATAAACATAATTATACAGTAAACCGTGATTTGTATGGTATCAGTAAGAGATCTGGGGATGATTTTGCAATACCTAAATCCAGATTGAAATTACACCAGTACTCTCCCCGGGTACTCGCATTAAAAATATATAATAAATTACCTTCAAATATCAAGCATCTACAGCCCAAACACTTTAAGGGTGTTGTATAGGTACATTTTCAAATATTTACAGATTACAGGCTATCTTTAAACTTTATGCAAAAATGATTTAGATGAAATATTCTTATAATGTTTATCTACACGTCCCTAGGCATTTTGTTTTTTCAATTTTTTATTAATTGTTATAAAAAATTAAATATAAATAGGTAATGGAAAAATAAAATGCGTACCGACGTATAACATATTATTGTGAACATTAATTTCTAGCAAAATTTTTTCGTATTTATTAAGATAAATGTGTAATTTGATAAGAACGAAATGCATTTTTGGCACTGCTTTAATACGCCACCTGCAGTCAAATATTTGATATATCCTTGCAATCCAAGACAGGGCGGAGTTACTTTGTTTAGGTGGGGATTCACTTTACGAGCGATATTCGGAATACAGAAATCGTTGTTACGGTTTTGAGTAGGTATTTGATTAAACATTTTTTTATATTATTTTACATTTCATAAAATTGAAAACATTATCTAGTAACCTTGGTTTAACTTTATAAAATTAATGTATATTTTCTTTTTGTAAAATTTACTTATATTATTTTGTATTACATTTCATAAAATTGTACACATTCTCTGGCAGGCTTTTATAACTTTTACATAAATACAAACTTCAACAAAAACATTACATATGATTCATAAATAATACTAGCTTTTTTAGTTCTTCCACTATTTTACATTTATCAAGATAAAATACTACTGACATTTATAAGTGAGTTAAAAATAATGTAAAACTAATATAGAAAATGAGATGGATATAGATGGTGCCTACTTCCTCTGTACAGATATTGTACCAGACTGGTAGACGTTCAAAAGAGTAATTTACGACCTAGCAAAAAATTACTCTCAAACGATTCAGTGTTCGGACAGTTATAAAAAGATTTGAAATATACCAGAAATTGCTCGGAAAGGATATCTTTTATTTTAAAAATTTCACTACATTACTCTTCCTGTTATGGTAAATAAAGAACAGACATAAATAGGACTTATTATTTTACAGATGTAGTTACATAATAATAATGAATAAACATTAAACTTTAAATAATTTATATATAATAATAAAACAATGAAATTTCATTCAATACGATATTATAAGTACAGTCATTCTGCATTTTTTTTGGAAAAAAATATGCGAGACTATTTTATTTGATAAATCGTTAGTTCGACGAACAAGTCTGTCGAACAAAACCGCAGTGTGTGGGCCCCTTTAGTCATTGAATTCATGTACGAGGTTTCTCGGATACCTTGCCGGCCACCTTGTATTATAATAGTACCTATAGATATAAATAATTATCCTGTGATTTTCAATACGGCCAATGGAAAAGATAATCAAGACGATGACATTAGTGCCTTTCAACAAAATATTATTATTATTATATAGTATTCATAGGCACTAAGTAATATTTCTTTTAATCAGAATTTCATCTTACATATATATTAACTTATTGAACACATGTCAGACTAAAAAAACTTACAATCTACATTCCTGTGGCGCCTAGACACCAGACTAAATAAATCATACAAAATATTACTAGCACCTACGTTACGTAGAGTATGTGTAGCCTGAAAAGAGACAATTAGCACTTCAGACGTATGTCATTTCGAATGCATCGCTCCATAAGGGCGGTACTTATAAACTGGGAACTATACAATTTAGATTTTTCCTATAGCATTTAGCAAAACAGTACGTGGTAGTGGGGTATTGGCAAGCTCCACCCCTGAGTAGAACCCCCCTATACCCGCAGCGAAGACGTCGAAATTTTTAGTTTGCTATACAACACCCTTAAATATCAATTGCATCAAATTTTGTCTGTGAATGCTTTTTACTCCCTACAGCAGTTTTTAGATTTTAATTTTAGACTATAATTTTACATACTATGTACACATGTAGCTAGTTTTAAGTTCTAAACCTTTATTAACAGCAACAATAAGTTGAGTGCTCTTTATACATATTTGTAGTTGTACTTTTTATCTTATTTGTATTTTGTAACATGACTTGTCCAACATACCTATGCATAACTTGTGGATCAATAAACTATTCTATTCTATTGTAAGTGTAAGCACATTTACAATAGATACATTTAATATATCTGTGTTTAATTAATAAGTATATTTATTAATGATTGGACGAATATAACAAAATACACCACTGGGCATCTACGGCCCAGGCTATATCTGAATCTCATTTACATTATCGTTAGCTTATCGCACTCTCACACCAGGGGATGCTATAATCTATTTAAGTCAAATTAAAATACCTTGAAACGAACTGTATTTTATTATGAGATTTACGGATTACTAAAAATTCCTGTATTTCGCATTTTTGCATAACCTAAATCAGTGCGAAATAAAAAGACGGAGTAGCAGAAATCGGAAGCTAGATTGTGTAATAAAGTACCCTCAAAATATCAAGTCTTTATTCGTGCGCAGACGGCAGAAAAAAAATAATAAAGAGTTCAATTGGCCTTACGCCAACCCTGGACTAAATATCCACCTGCTTCGCTTTCACAATCGGTCCTTTTCAGGACCACCATATTACTTGTGTTAAAAAAAGGAGGAGGAATAGATACTTCATAATAAATATCAAACCATTAATTACTTTAATTTTACACCTGCTAGAAAAAAATAATTACATTCTTGATATTTACTGTAATCTAGAAAAACTACGATTTAATGAATATCCTAAAATAATAAGAATCAGCTGTTTCCGACTACAAACACATTAAAAAGCAACGACCTTCCTATTTTAAAATAAAAACAATCTTTTATTGTCTGCAATAAAGTGGGCCGCCCATCTAGCAAAAAATATGTTTTATATGAATGAGTACGATTTAACGTTTTTTTTCTCGTTTTATACAAATATAAGCGTATTTTTCTATGAATGCGTGTTCGTTTCTATTTACAAGTGAGCATTCTTATGTGTATTTATAAACATACATTCTGTGTCAGGTCCGTAATGTAATTTTTTATCTAAAAAACAACATAGAAAATTAAATTTTTAATTTCTTCGTTATTGTGGTATATTTGGGTCTGTTTCTGTTCGGACTTTACATACCTGCTACTTTGTCTTTTTATTTCTAGGACACCCTGTATTTTTCCTACAAAAAACAATCGAAATACCCACTTACTTTTACTAGTACTAGGTGTGGTAGTAACGCTAATACTATTTTTCGCTGATGACGAAGCCGGACTATCTTCCTTAGTTGTGGAGGTGGTCGCTCCACTTGACGACGACTTCGGCATTTGAGGAATTATCGTGATCTCGTCGTTGATCTTTAACGGTTTCAAGAGGGAATCGTTATTTTTGGCAGAAGCGGAACTATTTGAAGACGCCTGCGACGGCGAAGGCGTCTTCTTGTCCATGACGCGTTTCGCCACGACGCTGTGCGCCGAGTACACGTGATTCTCGAACTGTTTGTACATTCCGAATGTGGCGGTGCAAACAGTACATTTGTACGATAGATGTGCCGGCTTGAGTGTCATGTTGTGATCTCTGGCCACGTGGTTCAACAGTTTCCACTGGTACACCTATAATTAAAAAATAAATATGTTTACATACAGTAAAATTACATACTAGTGTTGGATTAAAAATAGGTCGATTATTTTATTTTGTAGCGAGCAGGTTGCTCTGGTTGAAGATGGCTCAAATTATATGGTTAGAAAATGAAGAGAATAACAACATTCAGTCAGACTAGGTTTATTAGCTCACTTACAAACTATGATAAGTGAAAATCGATTTAATTCTAAGAATAAATGTTATACGAATATAATATGTTCAATTTCCTTTAATTACGGAAATAAACAACAGCTAATAAATATTAGAGCCTGGTTTGATAATTCACACAATACGATAACACAAAAAGGCTGTAAATGATGCCAATTTGTTACACCTTGTGTTTCTTTCACTCTATATGTCTTTTCCTTTTAGTTGAACACATTAATAATTTTCGAATTTTTAATTCATTTACTTTTGGAGCGAGCTGTATATTGCCTCAAAATTTAATTTTAATTTTATCTTTCTACGCAATCTAAATTTTTGGAATATTGTTGTGTAACTTTACTTTTCTTTTATTTTCAAACCCATTTTTAATATCCGTGCGGCCATCTGTTGGTGAACGGATTAGTTCGTGTTAAGAGATCTTTGTGATGCCGTCGGAAGTATTATCAATGTGGTTTTGTATTTTCTAATTTTTGGGGTTAATTATTTCATGTTTTATTTATTAATCACCCTCTATTTGTTTCTTTCCCTTCATCCTTGAAATTATTTGTTGTTTAACGAATATTTGTGTCTGCCTTACCGACCGCAAGAGGACAGCTAAGCCATTTTCTCCTAAACGGGGTAAGCCACTTCCATTTTGATCGTCGAACCGCCTCAGCTTGTTACCTGTCTGAAGTACCTTTTGCAAAAATTTTGGTGATATAATTAAGTACTGTTAACGTTGTATTACGCTAATTGATAGCGGATGATTCATGCAGAGGTACGATTCTTCCGTTGCTTTTTCAACTTTGTTGGATATCTTTAAATAGACAGATTAATTGACTGGTGAGTTAGTATTTCTTTTATTAAACATATTCATTAATGCTTTTCGTGTTGTTTCCGTTCTTTTTTATTAGTTTTTACCCTTGGGTGATACAATCTCGCCACGTGCCGCTTTATGGTGAATGTTGAACGACACATGCCTGTGTTTTTTTTTGTCGACTCGTATACCGCCATCTTTACAAAAGTTTTATCTTGGATGGAAATTTGGAATTATTAGAGCAATTTCTACAGCCCTATCGTGAATGGAAATTAGCCGACTCTACCGACGGCTTATGTGACTGTATCGAAGGAATAACCATCCTTTAGAAACTCCATACCGAGGAATTTACTTCCAACCAGGTTTTTCTTTTGTTTTATTTTTTTTCCGACCTTCGGAAGTGTTGTATTTTATTAGAACAATTAAATATCGATTAGGACTATACAAGTTTATTTGATAAAAATTAAATTAAGAGCATTGCTCAGTTTTTTCTTGGTTAAACTGTGCCCGATAGTGTTACTTATCGGAGGCTCACAAGCTGTATCCAGTATTTCATAATTGTAACCCATGTCCTAATTAAGCATTGGAAGCGTTATACTAATTTTGTTGCGTAATTTGAACTTGCAAATTTTTAATTTTGAATTTCTTAACTAATTTTAAGCATATACCAGCCGTTATTAACGTTGAGGTTTGACGATTTGAATAATTACCATAAGTAAATTCTTGTTTTTTTGTGCCTTCAGCGATTCTGTTATTTAAGCGTTAACTTTAATGATTTACAGAGGTTAATTTGAACGTTGCAATTGATAACTAGTTTTGTTTAATTACGATATAAACACCTTCAGCGTGTGAATGTAGCATTAAGCATCTTATGTAACTAATTGTAAGTAAGATCTTACTAGCCCCATTTAATGTATTAATTGTAATCGTACGTTTAATTGCGACTGTGAATTTAATCTGGATTGTGTATATACATACAGCTTAATTGTTATTTTCTTTAAAAAAAAAACAATGGTAATTACCTGTCATAAAATTTAGACTTAGTTGCATTTTAGTACATTTGGCAATTAACTACCATGTTAAGTAATTGACTGTTCCATCTTAATACGTTTAATAATGATATATACAGAGTGATCCAACCGTATGATTAATTTTACCTCTCGTGTTGCTGTGCTGGTTGAATTATAATTTTATTAAATTTTTTTTCATATATACTTTTTGTGTTACAATTCTTGGTAATTTATTTGTCAGATTAAATAAACTTGTTATTTGTTGATGATATCGTGTATGAATGTTTTACTACACCTAGTGCATCCAAAAATTATTCCTGTTGTCGGGATAAGTAACATTTGGAGTGGTTCTGATAAAAAATTAGACAGCTGGCGCCTAGTCATCCACTTCAGTAATCTGAGTTTTCCCATAAAACCGAGAGCTAGAGGCACAGGATCCACCCCATCTTTTCCAACGCGCACTAGCGAAGTAAGGTAAGGCAGGTTGAAGGTGACACACAATAAAATTTCCGAAACTTTTATGAATTTATTTGGACGAGGCTACAGTTGTGAAACTTCGACAATCGGGCACTTCTCTATTTTACGACGAATGACAATATTTTAGTTTTCGTCAGCGCCATTTGCGCCTCCTCTCTGCCAGGACGATCCAACGGCGAGGGTTGAGCGTAACATATCATAGATCATCATTCTACCAATACTCACCGTACAACGAATATTTGCAATGAAATAAACATTTTGTATGGTGCATATTGAATCGCAAGATGTTGTCCCATGGAGTTAGTCAACAACGACTAGCATTTTGTCAAAAACTGTTGAAGCGTGTATTGAATAATTTCTATATTGAATATATCTCGGCATTGCAAAATCCACTTGCGATAATACGACGAAATGTTGAACAATGCTTCAGCTTCAATGCCTGAACAGGATTTTTTCACGGTAACTTACGAGGGGCCCCTTTTATATTTTTACAAAATCTGGGAAGAAAACAAAATTTTTGGGAACAAACTACGTTATTGTTTTTCAAAATATTCGCCTTTAGGGTCTATACACTTTTGCATGCGTACGAACCAGTTCTCAAAACATTTTTTCCACTCTGAAGGTTGTATCTCAGAAATAAGGTTTTCAAAGACTTCGACTACTTCTTGAGGTGTTGAAAATCGCTGTCCACGCATTTTTGTTTCACAGTTGGGAACAAAAAGAAATCATTCGACGACAAGTCAGGTGAATATGGGCAATGAGTCATTATTTCAACTTTCCTCCTTCAAATAGTCAATTGTTAGACGTGCTGTATGGGAACTCGCATTATCGTGATGAAGAATAATGCGACGTTTTCAGTTGTTCTTCCTGATTTCGTCTATAACTTTTGGCAAACAAATTACTGTATACCATTCAGCGTTAACAATTCTTCGATCCTCTAAGAGAATTATTGCGATGTGTCCTGTACAGCCGAAGAAAAAAGAGATCATCTTCTTGGAAGTGCTTCTCGCACGAACAACTTTTGTGGGTTTCGATTCATCTTGGAACACCCATAGAGTAGATTGTTGCTTGGATTCAGGCTGATACGCATATATCCATGTTTTGTCACCTGTGACGATGTTGTATACGAATTTTGCGGTTCCTACGTCGAATTTTTTGCGCATTTCTTTACACCAATTGACACGAGCTGTTTTCTATGCTCGGGTCAATTTATGTGGAATCCATTTCCAACATATTTTTTTTACAAATAAATGTTAATGTTAAATCGAATGTACTGCCGTCTGCGATATGCCAAGAGATGCCTCTATCTCACTATAAGTCACATGTCGATCATGTTCTATCATTTTCCGCACAGCATCAATGTTTTTTGGAATCACAACAGATTTTGGCCGATCTTCACGTGGTTCATCACTCACCGAGGCACGACCGTGACGAAATTCTGCAAACCAATTGTAAACTGTCTTCTCTGATGGAGCTTCATTACCAAAAGTTGACTGAAGCGATATAATGCATACTTGTGGAGTTAGGCCCTTTTTAAAATCGTAAAAAATCATCCAACGAAAACCTTCACGAGTAATCTCGTCAAACTCACTGTCTTAAAACTGTCACTGTCAACAAACTACTGACTCGATTTCAAAGCTATCGCGGATACTTCATTAACAAATGTCAAACTTTAAGAATATAGTGTTTACATTTGTCAAAAGCACCATCTAGTGATCGATTGTAAAAATATAAAAGGTGCCCCTCTTTCCTGGTTATTAACTAATATAGCACCTAACACCTAACCCTAACCTATTAACTGTTTTGATTCCTATTTTCTTTAATATTTTATTAATTTTGTTGTTAATAAGAAATATTGACAATAGAATGAAAGAACATAAAAGACGAATATTAAATAATATTAGGAACATGGACTTTGCAGAGCATTTTAATGGCAAACTCCATTTCCCCGATATGAATAGCTGTAAACTCTTACATAATGCAAATAAAGGCCATAAACTAAATTTATTACAAATATTAGAAATCACGAAATGGATACAGGGAAAATAGAACATAATAAACGCAACTGTACAAGAACCCTTCTTAGAATACTGATCTTTATTTAGCTTAGAAAATTGTATGAGAATACCGAAACAAATTTCGCCAAATAGTATAAATAAAAATTAGTAGATATATTATACAATATTTTTTTTTTCATTTCTTTTAGTTATACATATAAGATGTTTTCATGTAAGAGTATTTTATTTACTAGCAGAAGCTGTATATCCTCAAATGTTGATTAATTAGTTTAAGGCTGGGGTTCGCCTGTGTTATATATCCATAAGGAATATCGGTACCATTTTAACGAAGTTGTAAATCAAGAACAATGAAATTTTCACACAGTAAATGTTAAAACACACTCATCAGGTTGAGTTATTTTGAAAATCCTAGTGCCCTTAATCTTTTCAAAAAAAAATCATAAAAGTAGTAAATTTGGAAGAAACGGAACGAAATTAACTCAATTTATAAAAGGCACTATGCTGATGTCGAATCCGAAGAAAAAAATAATTTTGATTTTTTGTTTCGCCTAAAATGGTACCGAAAAAATCCATTAGATGCGTGTTTTAATTCGAAGAGTTGAGCGTAAACAATTTCATATTTTATGGTAACAGACCGTGGGTCATGGTTAACTGTCGTTCTACTGGGAAGTGATAGATGTTGGTCAGTGGGCGTGTACGAATCTTGAACAGAGAAAATATCTGATCCCGGCTCCATCTATGAACTCCCCTTAGCATTAGCTTTCGAAGACCCCCACCATTAGTTTTATTATACTGAAATTTTTCCGGTCGATGGGAATTTGTAGTGGCATTGAATCAATATCCTTAGCTCGCACTTTGGCCGTGTCGCTCGCCAAAACGATTTAACTTTACTAGAAATTGATTTATTTTCTTCAAATTGTCTATACGCTTACGGTTGTTGTATGTCAAGGGATTATAGCATACTTAGAAAATGTTATTATACCATTTATATCTGTTGGGTTTTTATTTTATATAATTTCTATGAATTTCAAATGTTCCGCTGAAGAAGCAATAAAACATTGCGAAAGCTAGAGTTACATAAAAAGTAGTTAATTTATTTTCCACTTTGATTGCTTGCTTGCTTTGATAAGGTGGAACGTTGCGCGCATGAGAATCTAATTTTACGAAATCTCTAATTTCACACAAAAGACCTTGATATAGCTAATTTTAAATCAGTATGGAAAAAATATATTCTTCTTCTAACATCTGCAGTAGAACAACTACAACCACCGGCAATTTCTTTTTACGTAATAATAAATGGAATAAATAACAAATAAATAATCATAACAAATTCATTTCTGTAATATATGCCTAACTCTTTTTTTTAAATTTAGAACTATATTTGTTGGAACTTAAATAAAGACATGCAAGAAAACAATAAGAAAACTAACCCTTCCGCAAACAGGACACCGGCCAGAATCTTTACTCTTGTTGGCAGCTTCTTGCATACTGGACGTCACCAGTCCATGAGATCCCAAGAGATGTCTCTCCAAACCTTGATCGGTGAAAAATCTAAACTGGCACTTTTGGCAATTCAACGGAGGTCTATTGTATATCATCTTCGGGTGGATCTTGACTTTGTGTATCCACTGCATATGGTTGCGCAATTGCTCCAGATCTTTTATGTATCCATCACAGATCTCACAAATCACAAACGAGTTTTTAGAGTTCGAGTCGCCCGGCTTCGAGGCGGGTGTCTGCGGAGCACTTGTGTTTCGAGGTAGAGGAGTTATCGAGATGCTAGGCTGATGCATCGGCTTCGACTTGTTCGCAGCCGTCTGCTGCTACAACAAAAAACATTTCGTTTTAGTACGTAAAACTACTGCAGTGACTTATTCCGGGAGTATTTGTGAACATGCAAATACGTGAACGGACATGCATTGTACGAAATTGTAGTATGTAACTGTAGAATGTACTTTTAAAGAAACAAGAGAAAATTTTTTAAGACAAAAAAGCATTTTTTACGTAGATGTATACATTATCCATCACCATAAAGCTTTATTTTTAAATGGTGTAGTAATTGATACAATTTAACTAACAAAAGTATGGTTCAAGTCATTTTATCGCATTACATCAGATTTGCGAGCATACAATTTTGGAAGAAATTTTTGTTTATCATTTCATAAAAGAAATATACAGTCTTGATTTTTAATATTTGAGGATACTTCAAAAATCCCGCCAAAGTTGCTATCAAAATTTCAGTGGCTAATTGTTTTAATTATATTGTTTGGTTCTTGTCTTCTTATGTGATATCAGATACTTTATCTTAACTAATTGTTTCGTTTTCACATCAAACATTGTCGTTATCTGAACACTGCTTTAGATTTGGCGTTATTTAAATAAGTTTAAAAAGATATCGAAAAGAAAAACGAATTTTTCGGCAAAAGTAACACAAAGTCTTATTGTTTTTTTGCTAGTTCATTTATCATTCCTGACTGCAAACATTTGTACAAAATTCAGTTAAAAATATATACTGGGCGATCCGTTTCTTTGTCGCATATGTTTACTTCCCAATCAACTTGTCACTAAAAATAAATATACATAATTAATATATTGTATTTCTGGAATGCACCATTATTGCCATGATAGAGGCTAGATAATTATTAATATTCATATAATTTATGTATACAGTTCAAGCATTATAGACTTCATTATATCTAGGTAAATATAACTTTTGGTTAACAAATTCTAATTATTGATGTGGTGTACAGTCTGTACTAATTAATTGCCTAATGTTTGACAACAAATAGAATTAAATTAAGTAAGCAGTAATATGAGATTTTACAATTAATGAACTAGCTAATAAGACGCACCACTGAAGAAACCGATTGTAACTGTCACTAGCTCTCGAACAATATCGTATGGCGGTAAATTCAAAAATTCTCAGATATTAAAAATCACGCTATTTTCATTTGTCATTTGAGTTTTTTTTTATTTTATAACGCCAGAATAACTACGATGGCCCATTTTTACGTTCCCGAACTGGAATTATCGATTTCGATAACATTTTTGCAATATTTTTTACACATTGCATGTAACGCTTGCGTGTTTGCAATTTAATTTAGAAACCAACCTAACTTTTCATATTTCGTGTATTATGCCAAAAAAAGAGGTATGGATGGACACTATACAACTTCCTTATGCAAAAGTTGTTCCAAATTAAGTTTTAAATACTTTTATCTTTCTTCTTAATAAAAAAAAAAACTGTGTGTAAAAATGTTACTTGTGGTTGAATTTTTATTTACACAAAAATTATTCAAAGTCAAGCTCTAATTACTTTAATACTACCTATAGATATCTGTCTAGAAGTAGAAACCATGACTTGCGAGATATTCGCAAAAAAACTGTTTTTCACCTACTTCCGTTTTACATAATTTTTTCTTATATTCGTTTTTGAATACTTTTACATTCTTTATAAATTTGTCTAAAGTTAATAGTTGACCAGATAATAATAATTAGATTAGAAATCTAATCGTATCTCAAGACGAAGAATATACTCGTGAATATAAGGGTTAGGGTTGATAGCTGTAGTCGTTTGATCGCTATCGTGGTCACCATACAGGCACACACAGGACAAAAAGGTCTAAGTCGAAAATTTCATCAGAATACTTCCTCATATAAGACAGTAAAAACACAATTTATCACGAATATATATATATGACCGCTTTTTAGCTGATTTTGTTGCTATCATAAACCATTTATGTTGTAGCTCATATATGTATAACATGGCCACGCTACCTCACTTAATTATGAAGTTCATGGTAAAAAATAAGAAATTTGAATGAGAATTCCTCTGATACCGAATCAGATGAAGATGCTTTAGATTTTTGATAAAATTTATCAGAAGAGATAATATGATGAAAATGAATCTAAAAATAAAAATTTTCATAATTTTCATAGAAAACGAAATAAGTTACAAATTCATTAAGATTCTGAAAAAGGAAATAAAGAAGAAACATAACCAGAACATCAATTTTTGCGTCGATGGAAAAGACTGCCATATCGCCACTGTTTTATTTTGTCAAGATTTCCGGACCAACAGTTCATGCAAGACGAAATATTACGTTAGAAGTTCATTTTCACTAATAATTCACAAAGCGCGTTCTTGAATGTTCTGGGCGAGCTGGGTTGGCATTGCTACGCGGTCGTCTAGCCAGACATAAAGAAGATTTTATAACAATGTTTCGGTCAGTTATTTTTGCTAGTACTGCAAATTTATGTAATAATGTTGGTATTAAATAGAATGTAATTAATACTATTAAAAATTTCAGACAATCTACAGAACACCACATGATTTGAAAGGTATTACCTAATATGTTTTATAAACAAGCACGCAGAGTTTAATTTTTTTATGATATTCATTGATATGACACAAACTACTTTTTTGGAGTTTAAAAAACGATTACAACGTTTCCTCTACCCTTCGTACACAGGGTTACCGCTAAATAGGTACCAGGCTATGAGAATCTGATGAATACGTATAAATGCCTAACTGAAAATCAATAAAAATTTTTTTTTGTAACTCATCAAGAATTTCTGGACTTCTGAAGAATTTTGGGGCCAAAATGTAGCTGAAGTCGGTCCATAACTTTGTTTATCCCATGCGCATTTACGTAAATACCACTTTTAATTTCAGTTTAAGGTTCTTCCAAAAAAAAACGTTAAAATGCAAATAGTTACAATCTTTGTTAGAGACTGAATGTCAATTGAAAAGATTTTCTATGGCGATGTTTTTTTTTTTTTGTGAATAGCACGCCTTTATGTGGGAATGGTCGACAACCTCGGTGCATTACCATGTTTTTTTATTTCGTTAAATAGAAGATAAGATTATTTTGAAACTTAAATTCCTCTATATGAAAATTATTATGTTTGTATATTAACTGCGACAGACTCGGACTCGAGGAAAGAAAAACCAATTTCTCATCACTGCGTGCACATTGGACCGCGATTTTCTTTGTACGGGCATTACTCATATTTTTCTTTCATCCCCTTTTTTTAATGACGCTATTTAAAACTAACCCTGTATATAAAGAGATTTATTCATGGAAAATTCCTTTTAAGTACTTATATTTTATAATTCTAACAACTAATTTAAATTTAAAATTATTACTTCAATTTGTTTGGTGTACTTTAACATTGGCCTACGTATTAACGGAGCCACATAACCCGCGGTTCTCTCCGGGCAAATATAGATACGTTTTGTCAGTGTACTTGCTGATTGTTTATCAGTCAAATACGACGAAGCGACAGTAGGAGACAAAACATCAAGGGATTCAACTATATTGTCACTTCTCGTTAAACATTTTTCTCTGGCGTGGTATTTACAATAATTGGACTTGCACAACAGAACCAGATATATGCATTTTACATGAGCGTCGGGGATATGAAGTAAAAGGTTAAAACTAACCTATTTATGGTCAAAGAGGGGCAAATTTTTGGAAAAATAGCGTATGAATAAAAAATAACTAGTCGTTTTGACTGAATTTGTCGAAGTAGGTATACATTAATTGTGGGGTAGTTCTAGTGTTAATATAAAATTTGTATATAAAAATTCATAATTATCACCTGAAGTAACATTTTTATCGAGAAATAGTAGTTGCGTGCAGATATTTTGCAAATTATGCATTCTGCAAAGATTTACTAATAGTATACATCGAAACTTAATTTGAAACAACTTTTGTATATATATATATATATTTTCTTTCATAATATTAACTTTACATTGAGCTCTGGATAGCTGTCAGAAAATCCAGGAGAAGCAGCATACTTTAAATTATCATTAATCATACATATCGCATACATAATTTCAGAAATGTTTAATTTTCATGAAATAAAGTAATTTATCGTTTTTATTTCCCTGTTTAACACTTATAGCAGTTGTTGAGGACAATTTCCTTGTGAAACTAAGAATTTGTTTATAACGTAATCAGATATAAACAAATTCTTGGCTTCAATAAAGTCATTATCATGACGTCATCGGAGCCATGCGGTACCTGTGCGAACCATATTGCAAAATGAAATTTGTGGAAGTAATAAGCTGCTTCTGTATTCATCCTCAGTCCGAGAATATAAAACCATCGTTACGTCATTTTGAGCGATATACTACCAACTAATAGATGTGTTAATGTTGTCAGAACTGTTAGTATCACGTACATTTGTAATAAGGAGAGAAATGACAACTTTGCAAATCATCAGTTCTCAGCGTAACTACAGATGATGGTGATAGTCCTGTTAGTATACTTATTTATAGTATCTGTGCCATAATTTCGCTACAAAGTTATATCATCATTAAAAAAGGTGATTCACACAAACTAAAAAGAGACAAAAAACATTGCTTAATAAGGCAGATGATTAGGAAATCCCTCAACCAACAATAACTTCGATTTTGATGAGTTCAGTAGGATTATAGGTGAAAATATGTAATGTAATGAGTCAACGTAATTTTTACATTGCATTATTACATCATGTTCAATAAATTATATTGGTTCGGTTAATAAGTGCAAAAAAATTCAGCCTGTTTTACACTTTTTCTTATTTCACATTAGCTAAGCTACCGAGCAAACTGATGGTTTCTTTTTTTACAAATTAGATATAAAAACTACATCTTTAGCAAATAGATGTTTTATTCAAGAGAATTTCCATTTGAATTGGCACAATGACTTGATCAAGTAGTACTTCGAAGAACATTATAATATCATTTAAACATCAGCTCGATGTCTACTCCAGCACAATAGTTAATGCGAGTTCCATTTGTTCCACTTTCAAATCACAGGGTACAAATTTATTTAATATTTAAATACCTTAAAATGTTTTGAACAGAACGATAATACATGTTCAGATCTCATTAGTTCACTATCTGCAATCTAAGACTTATACATAAAAAATATCGTTTGGAATAGCTGCTTACAACCTACTGACTGCACCAAACATGTTGAAAAAACTCGTGGCAAAAATTCGCTGCTCTACCACTAACTCATAGCTATCACATCTAGAATGTGTATAATATATTGGAATCTATTGTTTCCTAAATAGAATCTCAGAATTAGTAGTACATAGTAGGCTACTTGAATTTCAGAGTGTCATATTGGATTTTGTCTAGAAAATGCAGCATTTTACAATCAAATCTGTTTGTGAAATAATAAAATTTTCTCGAACCAGTATAACTCATAAAACGCGACAATTTGATAGAATAAAAATTACATTTTCTCATTACTCAACATATTTAAGGATATTTTCGATTTTTTTGTTGTTGTAAAACTTACTTTTAAGGCTGCTAAATTTGTAGGGTTAAACAATTGGCCTGATTCTTCCAGTTTTTTACCTTTCTGAAATTTGGAAAGATTGAGTGCAATTCTTTAATAAACAAATTATGGGAAAAACTCTTCAACTTTCACAATGAAATTATAGTGAACCTCTATAAGAAAGTGTGATCTCTCTAAATTTTGAGTTATAACATATAATAGGAAACTTAACACACATGATACTATAATTATAAACAAAAAAAAACAATTGCCTGATTTGATACATTTATTTATATATAAATTAAATTAAAAGAAAAAAATACTACACACTACTATTTAATATTACTTTGGACGCCAAGAAAAACAGATTACATAACATTTATATAAACTGGTAAGATGTAAGCGAAAAAAAAATATCAAATAAAAATACATAACTCATAAATTTAAGAGATCATTTCCTCATGAAGTCGCCCTTTTATGTTAAATTTTGCAAAGTTCGCAAAGTTATCATTTACTGAAGATGTTTTCACATAATTTTGATTTTTCTTATTCATTAAATTGTTAGTATTTGCTGTATGTATTCGTAATTTTGTTAATCATATTCAGTTAAAAAAATGTACATACAATCTACATTCAATAAGTTAAAACTGATATTTTGAAGTATGTTCAATAAAAGAGAGTACATGAATTATATCTTGTAAGTTTTACAGATTGAAAACAAAATAAATGTTTTAAATTGTGTAGAGAAATATTATTCCTATTGTATAAAGCGATATTTCAATAACAACAAAATATGTTTAAAATACTTGGGAGTAATTCTAATAAAATTATATATCAGAAATTAAATTCATATAAAAACCATGTACATTTTGAATCAACACTGTCGTTGACAATGATCTATTTTATTGTAATTAAGCTTATTTAAAATCAAAATAACTATATTTTATTTTTATTAGATTATGAAATAGAAATGTATGAATACGAAATAGTATAAATATATAATAGCATTATTATATATACTTTGAATTTAGTAATAATATAAGAAACAGTATGGAATTATACCAGCGAGTGATACATGCAACATTCTATATTCGATGTCTAAGCTTAAGAAAAATTTCGTAATGCTAGATTACTTGAAATGTAACACTGCTTTAGCGAGAAGCAAATTTGATTTTTGAAACCCGTATTCACGAAAAAGAAAAAGTTTCTCCGCTGCCACCTAGTCTTCATCGATCGAAACTTCCTCTCCAGATGTCTCAAAGTTATCTTTGACAAGGAGATCTCGATCCCTCATGTGAATATGTGATTCACAAACTGCCAGACCATTTCAAGTAAGAAATTCTTAGTTTCATTAAATTTCGATAAAACTAATATCTTTTTTGCTTAGTACACAATTGAGTGACTATATCAAACGCTAGCATACTAAATGTATACAGCTGCCTAAGATATAGTACGTTCACCAATAGAATCTCGTAAACGGTATAAAAAAGTATGTACTATAAATGAGTTGCTAGCGTGCTTCGGAGGGCATGGTTTTGGCCATTTCGGTAGTTGTTAGGTTACGTTAGCTTTCATGGTCTGAAGACGACTGGCTAACATATGACATTAGCCCAAATGTATACAATATTTACTTTATTTTGACTGAAAAATGTTGATTCTGATGGAATTTTGTTTTTCTTATTGTCACGTGAATTGGATACGGCATACTTGACGTGAGAAAACTGGCCACGGTCAATTCGACGCATACGATAATTGGACGCTTTGGATGCTGTTTTGTATCCTATCATGCGTTAGGTTATTTTGTTTAATACTTTCATTAACGATTGCGTTGCTAAAGTTGTTCTTAGTGTACCCTGGTCGGAATATTAAGAGTTTAGTGGTTTATATTATATATAAATAAATGTTTCTGTTTGTTTAATGTTACATTCCATTGTAATATATAAAATGTAACATATTAAGTTTGTATAGTAAACGACATAACCGATAAACAAAGGTCGCTGAATAAAAAGCTTGACTCTCTTTGGCAACCGATATGCACAAGTTAATTAAAATGGCGTGAAATTTAAGATGTACTATCGCTAACACAAAAAACTAGGACAGCCTTGTTTTAGCTGTGTAAAACCGACGGAAATAAACAGCTAACGTCAGTTAATTCAAAATTAATTGAAGCTGTCATTAATGATGCCGCATGTCAGTTTGATTGATAAGGCAAGAATAATTACTTGTAGAGAAAATGGTAAGACAATAAGACAAATTGCTAATGACTTTGGCATTAACAAAAACACTGTTACATCCATAATACAACGATGGGAAGAACAAGGCGATTTCACCAGGAAAGCTGGTTCTGGAAGGCGAAGGGTAACAACTGCAGCCCATGATAATGCCATAACTAATTATTTGCGCCAAAATCCTTTTGCTACGGCCCGTAAGGCCGCAAATGAAACACATTTTCGTCCATGCATGATGACGATTAGTCGCAGAATTCGCGAAACGGATTTGCGGAGCAGAGTAGCTGCTAGGAAAATTCATTTGACGAATCTTGGGAAACAAACCCGTTTATTATTTGCTCTTAATAACATTTATCGTGAACCACAGTTTTGGGAAAACGTCGTATTCACCGATGAATAGTATATTAAAATACAAGTAACAGAAGGCCTTTCATTCCAGCATGATTTCCAAATTCGGACACGAGCGCGCAGCGCGAGTGGCCGAAGGAAAGAATGCTGGAATGGCCTTCTGTTACGAGTATTTTACACTATTTTCTCTGTTTCGGATTGTATTTATATTATTTATTTATAGAAAAATTGTTAAAAATATTCATTAAGGGAAATTTTGATAACGTGACGTAGTCGATTGGTAGCAATGATTTACATTTATATTTGACAGTTGACTTTTGTAAGAATTATTTGAATTGAAAAGTTTGCTTAAATTAGAAAAAGTCTCATATTATCTGTGGGCGGTTAGTCAGACGAAGAGCGTCAATCTGCGGCACTAGAATTGCGGGACGGGGCCTCCAACGCCATAAATAATTTACTACTAGGTAAATCGAAAAGCAAGTATGAAAAATTTATGCCACCAACCTATTTCTACTAAAATGAAAAGTTACCAAAAATCGGTGTTAGAATGGAGTCCATTCTAACATCAAAATGGCTGCTAGAATAACGTTATTCTAACACCGAAACAGAGAAAAAGTATTCCAGTCTACTCACAACGGATCTGTTAGGGTTTATCGTCCTACAAATTCGAAATTCGATGAAGCATATTCGCAAAAGTGCAATAGATCTGGACTGAGAACTACTTAAATATTTTAGAGAACACCATGCTGCCTACTGTACGAGAATTATACCCCGACAACAATTTTGCACAGAATGTAACCGCGTGGTTCCGAGATCAGAATATTGAACTAATGCCATGGTCTGCACATAGTCCTGATCTCAACCCCATCGAAAATATTTGGGGTTGTATGATAAAAAAAACTCCAGGAACGAAATCGTCAGCCGGAAACCGCAGAAGCACTTTGGCAGCAAATTGAAGGCACATGGAATTCACTAAAACAAGTCCAAAATTTAATAGGGCCTTTTATATCTTCCATGCCCCGTCGTTTACAGTTTGTTATCGACAAAAACGGAGGAATGACTAAATATTGATTTTATTATTCTTTGCTTTTGTTAAGTGTATTTTCTGATATTAAAAATTAAATTACATAACCTCATATTATTTTGTCTGACAGAAGTGCCAAAAGCCTCAATGACATCAGCACAATTAGCTAAATTAGTGGCTATTTGAAATAATATTTGTCCTAGTTTTTTATGTTATCGATAGTACCTGTCAAATAACATAATCAACGAAAGCTATTTCAGGACTGTCATAAATAATAACATTCATACACCTTTTCACATTCATAATTACCTTTTGACGTTTGTTATAATTGTCATCTAAACCACGATACACTTATACCGGTATGCTCACTTTAGCTATCAATGACGTCACTGCGGAGCAAGTCAGATTGACAGTTCTCATATCTGCTGCATTTTGACACTGTTTTAAGTTATTTTATCGGTTTTCTTTTAAATAACAATTACTTAATATGCCTGGTTGTGCTGTATACGGTTGTCGTAAGCACAATCGAAAAGTAGAAACGTCAGATTAAATATTACAGACTTCCCACGGAAGAGACGGTACGAAATGTGTGGTTAATTGCGTGTAAAAGGCAGGATTTTATAAATTTGAAAAATGGTATATACACAATGCAAAACAATTTATTCTGTGACTTCATTTTAATACTGTGCTAACGAGATGCTAGAGTTATGCATTAATGATCTGTGTAAATATAAACTGGAAATTGTAATTGAGGTATTGATAAGTGTTTCATTTAGTGAATAAAATCATTGCCAAAATGTAAATACAGATATTTATTTAACATATACTTTGAAGCTTATATTTTCTTTAGCACACAATTAAATCTTATTTAGTGAATCGCATAGATCTGAAGTATTTGATATTGGTAAGGTACAGCTACATCGCTTTTAATAGAAGGGTCTCGAGCAATTGAAGAGAAGATAAACCAACATTCGAATGAAGCAAATACAACTTGGCTGGAATTTGTTATATTTAATATACATATTTTACAAGTGTTTTTAATAATAATAAATTACCCACTGAAATAAAACTGACTCCACCGTCTTTAAGCCATAAATTAATCTTGATTTTAGATTAAACAATAACAGTGGTCAAGTTTTTCAGAATTTTAAGGGGCTTTGTATTATACCTAATAATATCAAGTTAAAATAAAATTACCAAACTAAACTTTTATTCTACTTTATCCTGCCTTGCAAAATTTTTAATTCGAAAAGATATTATTAGGTTGTTTTTGTGTTTGATAAAAACACTGTGTATTTGAACAGAATACAAATGTTTATAAAAAAAAATGTATTATATGTTTCTTAAGAAAGGAATTCTAATTGTGCTTGCTAATATAAAAGAACAACCTTGATAGTTTAAGAAGTTTATTTCAATTCAGTTTGAGTAAATGTTTTTAACACTATTAAAGAAAAGCTATACAAGTTTGTATCAGATTGAAATCCAAATACTATTATCATTATACCCTTGCTATATATTAACGAAAAGCATCCTGAAATAGTTACAATAATTTAGAAATTCTTAATAAGCAAGAAAACTACCTATGGTGTCATCGATGTATAGAATGCCTCATACTTTATGAATGTTTGCAGATGTACAAATGTGTTGCTCTTAATGTGACAGTCTTGGAAAAAGTATTGAATCAAATCATTCACTTTCATAGGTGATCAGTAAGCATCGGACACTTTAAAGTTTCAAAGTCAGTCTAATGCGATGTTCCACACAAATTACTGCTGAATCGTAAAGTACTCAGAGCATCTGTATATGTATTGTAAATGCCAACTATTTTTTGACTTTTAAGAATTTTTAACTCATGTTTGTTGCTTCAAGTTGTCTTTTCTTTGAATCTGGAAGAAATGTGGGAACTGCATCTGAATTTAAATCTTTGTATGATTTTTGGGAGAATTGTAGTAATTCTTGTTGGAACGATGTATGAAAACATGATGGCTCAAAATGAATGGAACAGATACATGCTGACACGTTTTAGTTTTTTAATTATGAAGAATGATAAAATCAGACTTCTGGAATTACCATTTTCCAAATTTATTAAATCCTGCCTTTTACACGCAATTAACCACAAATTTCGTACCCTGTCTTCTTTGGGAAACCTGTAATATTTAATGTGGCTATCTCTACTTTTTTGATTGTAATTACGGCACCCGTATACAGCACAACCTGGCATATTAAATAGAGTATTATTTTAAAAAAATGACAAAACAACTTCAAAATGCGTCGAAATGTTGCCCATATGAGAACTGTCAATCTGACTTGCTCCGCAGTGACGTCATTGACAGGTAAAGTGAGCATACCGGTATAAGTGTATCGTGATCAAAACAATATAAATTTGTCAAGAATGGACGTCTACTACACCGTATAGCCAACTATCAAACAAAATATAGGTGTAGAAAAGAAATATGTAATAACTTTATTTATAATATTCAATTTGTAATTGGCTTTTATGGAATAGTACTCTACTAGCGGAAGCTATATATCTTAATATAATTAATTAGTTTAATTTTATTGTTCTGAATTGTTCCGGTCGATGTGGATTTGCAGTGGCATTGAATCGCCGCTTTTAGTTCATACTTTGGCCGTGTCGGTTGCCAAAACGACTCAACTATAAGTGTGTTTATAAGTACTTATGTGCTTGTCAAACTATATAGACATATTTACGTTCAAGAACTTTAGTTTAAGAATATCATTTAGAGTCTATGTTCGTAATGGTTATCGGAATAAACAAGGAGAACGGAAATATTCCGTGGAATTGTGTGTGTAAGAATACCCCATAATCAAATTGAACACAACATAATTTGATACTTCATATTTAGTCTTACAGAATCACAAACCGTTTTCAAGGAATAGACAATGGCTCCAAAAGTAGGTAATCCTGCGAGTAATTAATATATATTTTTATTATAGGATTATCATATGCACAATAAAAAAAAGTATTTGCCCACATGTTATTGCTTATTGAAAAGTAGACTATCGTAATCGTTTAATGAAAATTTGAGATACAACATATATTTTTAATCTGAACTAAGTTAGGTTCAGTTTAACAGGATATGGAAATTCTAAAAACGATCAAATCTGGCCAGCACAAAATCCACAAGTATCACATGTTTCATCATGTAAAGGTAAGAGTGTTAATTAGAATGTCAATAAGTAGAATATTTGGTTCAGTTTTTATAACTCATTTTGTCTAAGAAATCAATGGTGAAGAATAACAACCAATAATTTTGGAATACAATAACATGCCTCCAAGAGACATTATGCATTTCTTGGATGAATTTTTCATAATAGAGTGACTAAAATAGAATATTAGCCATCCCAGACTTGACTATTACATATATTACTTTATGTTTATACATTTAAAAAATAATATTTATAATGATTAATAATATATAATTCAGATGAATTAAAAAAAAGCTATTTTAATAACTGTGACAGAAAAAAAAAGATTTATCCAATATATTAAAATTTTAAACAAATTAAATATATCACTGCCACTTAACGAATGCAGAAATATAGAGCCTGGAACGGACAATCGAAAAATAGAGCCTGGAAAGTATTGATATAAAAGTTGAAATGATCGACATCACAAATTGGGAAATAAAATCACAGGTTATTTCTTTAACGGTGTTGAGGTGAAATAATAAAAAAAGACAAGCACAATGTAACCGCTTTTTAGTGGTATTTTTAGAATTAGAAGATAAATTACATTCAAAATTAACATATTCGGTGAAGATAACAAGTTTGAATTTCCTATAAAATAAGAAAGGTTGGGTTAGGAAGAGAAGCGTGAACATTGGCTCAAAGATTGGCAAATAAGTATAAAATATAATTATATTACAATTTCCATTAATTTACTATATATTTTTAAATGCCAATTTTGTAAGTTTAGACATTATATAAACACTAAAGCATCCCGAAGTGAAATTTATAACAAATAGTTTTCCCATATGGTTTGTACTTTTTATATATCACATTTGAATGCAATGTAAAACAGTATGTTAGTACGAAAATGAATAGTGTAAACACATGGATGTTAAAACTAACATCAAGCAGTAAATAAATACTGTGACTTACATATATACATTTATACGTAAAACGTATATGCAAATATGCATGTGTTTGAGATACACACATACATTAAATGCCATTGCCGACAATTTTTTCTGTGTCATCTTTTGGGTGTTAGATGTCGCTGATACTCTCATGCATTTAACACGCAAAAATGGCATAAGCAGCTTTTTAAGTCTTGAAGCCATTGTCGACAGTCTCCACGCCCACTGACGAGACCTCAAAGGTCGAAACACCTGTGTCTGTGCGTTTGATTGTCGGCAATGGCACTTAATGTATGTGTGTATCTCAAACACATGCATATACGTTTTACGTATAAATGTATATATGTAAGTCACAGTATTTATCAGTATGTTAGTCGTATCAATATACCGTTTGACTGAAATAAAAGTAGATATAGGGAAACACAGACACGCACACATGTGCATGCAAACATGAAATGGAGGGGTACGATAATAGGGGAATACAGATGAGTTCATATCGGGGGGACACCGGGTACCGAGACCGAGGCTTCAGTGCAAAACGTTGAAAGCTAGTATGCAGACGTTTGCTTTAAGGAATTGCTCCGCTATTTTGGTAATTGATGTATAATGTATTAACATTGAACCGAAACAAAACTATAAAAATTGTAACTAAAATAGAATTCTCACATTTAAAACGAAACAAAATATTATAATGAACTATACAAATAAATTTTGCACGTCTTTGTACGAATTATCCTTCGCATACCATAATCTGTATTTTTCCTCGACAGCTAAGGGCATTTTATTTTAATATTTGCGAGTTTGCTCAGACACAATGTACATAAGTTCACGCTCTAAAGATACGGAACGAATGCCATGTGCGCATGGTGTTCGCGCTCTCGGTTTACCCACACCACCATAAGACCGGTGGTGTGGGGGGCCACATTCTTGAACTGTTGTATACATACATACATAGGTACATGTTTATGTGTGTGTATTTGCATATTAACTTTTAAATACGACAATCTGTATTGTTTTATATGTTTTCTGTGAAATGACCTAAACGACAACTATTTAGCTCTGTCAGCACCTGGTCTACTTTGCTTATGCAAGTAGGCATGTTTTGTTTTAGTTAATCAATTTATTATATTTTACCATTTACGAGATCCCGAAAATGAACAATAATAACTGGTGCAGCATGTATATCATTTACCTTATTTAATTTAAATAAAACAAAAGGGGGTAACAGTAGTTTGTTGGGTTTGGATGAATTCATGCAATTCTTGTAAGATCAAATGTAATCATGTACTTATTTTATTAAGCCAATATTCTATCATGAAAAATAACATTTACATAAGCAGATTAGAGATAATTACTGTTAAATGACAGGCATGATAAAATTTAAAGCTTAAATGTGGTTAACGTCTTTGAAATTAAAATAATGGAATTAGTAGATTTCCATGCATTTTAATAAAGCGATAATCTTACTAAATAAATAAGTAATGTGTATATGTATTTATATATATGCATGTTTCTTCCGTTTCAGGTTCGTACCTGAATGGTAAGTGTGCTGGTAGCCGAAGATATGTTTGGTAGAAGTGTCATGGGAGCACCAGTGCCTATCCTACCGCCCATTTCTGGCCCACCAACCACCTGGTACATGTTTCCATTGTATTATTAAATTTGAAAATTATTAAAAGAAATAAAAGAATATATATGCATATTGGAAAAACAACTAATAATCACTTTCATTCATTTTATCATTATTTATTGTCGAGGTTCTTCTATATCCAATCAATTATTTGTACTTTATTTCAGAAACAAATGAATTTATTATAGAAAACTTAGACTAGACAACAATAATTAAGAAGAATGGTAAGATAGGTATGAGTAGTCTCACTAGAAGCAAAGAAGTTATTGATTTCTTATGTTGAACGAGTTTGATGTTTTAATCTTAAAACTAATTTCGATAAACTTCATATGTTTATGGTCTCCTAAAGAAGCAATAAACTGCGAAAGCTTGAGCAACATAAAAAAAGTTGACTATTTTTCCAACTTTGGCTGCTTCCCCGTTTTTATCACTTATACTCAATCTGAAGAATAAGTTAGATAAATAAAAACAAAGAATTTGCATCATGGTAATGAGGTTATTTGAAATTAAAGATAAAACAACTTTGCGAAAGAAACGTTAGTGGAAGGACTACATATATTCCCGTGTGTAACGGACCTACAGAAGGCATTTGATATAGTGCCAAGAAACTAAATGTGAGTATAATTAAAAAACAGAGAAATCCAAGGTGACTAGAAACAATTATAAAAGCATAATATACGAAGGGAGTGTTTTATGTTATCTAGCTAGCTATGAAAACAGTATGTTACGGCGACAATTTTCTAACATGACGTTTCTGTGACATTTTAATGTCATCTCGAAGTTTGGTTACCATTTGTTACTTTTACATTCGTTCAAAGAAGAGAAAATGAGTGAATAAGCTTGAAAACAGAAGTGTCATGAAATTTTTATCAAAAGAAATGTTGGTGGAAGCAGCTCAAATGGGGCAGAGAATCCATTCCTAATGACCCAAAGTGTGAAAGACCTTTAGAAGCACGAATTGATGAAATCATTGACCGCCGCGAAAAAGTGTCAGTTATGACAAGAGACACGAGTGTTTCTAAAATTCTACACGAAGATTTGGGAATGAGCAAAGTGTCAGCATGATGGATTTCCAGGCTGCTCAGTCACGAACACAAATTGTGTATAAGTGCGATAAATTTGTGAAGAGAATTTGATTCCTTTATCTCAACGTCTTTGAGTAAACAAAAAGTCAGTACACATATCAAAATAATAACTTACAAAACACTTGAAGACTTGATACTACACAAAATTGTAGCTGGAACAAGTCAAAAATAAAAAGAAACAAAGAGACAAAACAAAATATACAAATTTACATTTTTTGCGGAAATAATCCGTTAAAAACAGTAATAATCCAATAAATTTAATAAGAGAAAACCTGAGGATAATATAACATTTTAGAAAAACTACCCAATTTCAAATTTTCATTGAATAAAAAAAAAAAAAAGTGGGCTTATTAAGAATGCATAATGAGATTCTGATTAAACTTACATTGGACCACCTTTCAATAAAATAAAAAAAGAGAGAGTTCTAAATCAAGAAAGAAAATTATGCATCAACATACCTACAAAACACATATTCAGAATTTAGAAATTATTTGAAAATTTAGGATTACCACTGCAATAAAGAGAATCAAACGAAACAACTGGTACAGGTACAGTACAAATAGTAAATATCGTACTGGGACCAGAAAAACTAGTTAAAGGTAATATACGAATCAAACCCACACCTTTATACATAAATATTTTCTAATTGGTATTAAAATTGGTGAATTCTTTTATATACGTTGAGTAAGAATGGAAAGAAGAGATAGACAAAAGGATAAATCAAACAATAAAGAATCACAATGTATCTGACGATAATTTAGATAATACCTAAATTTGGGAAACAATTCATTTGCCTAAGAAATATAGTATGATAAAAGTGACAATTCACTTTTCGCCTAAACTTTTTATAAACTTCTTTTCTATATTTGGTAAATATCTTTAAATAAACTGCAGATATTTCAAAAAAGTGTTAACTACTTTCTAATTTATCTACATTCTTTTATACGTTACAGTATTTGAACCTCCTCAAGCAAAAGGACAATACATGATCATAGTTACAAAGAATAGAAAAGTTATGAATATCATCAACTTAATTTGGATGTAAAGTTTGTTATAAACATTACGATTCCACAAAAGCAGCAAACAATACATTGACATCGTATATGTAATTTTCTCTGACAATTAATTTCAAATAATTTACAGGATTACTATACATACACGTATATAGAGCTTTTATATAACATATACCACGCGATCATTTAAATTCTAAATTATAGCAGGCGGGATTTTTTTTATTAGGCTGTCCAGAATGTCAATTATTGATTAATTAACATTTTGAAACGTGACTTTGACAATTCAAATTGTAAATTAGTACTTATATACCAACTTAATTTAAATTTCACAGCCTGCTCTAATTTAGAATTTAAATGATCGCACGGTACTATGTGAAGAATATACACCGTGTTTCATGTAACTAGCACATTAGAAGTTTTTGTGCTTACAACGCGAATTTTTTCCAGAAGTTTTGCCTTCTCACATAATTGACCGCAATCTTTCAAGTTAAAATATTTTTAAACTCGTGCAACTTCCGGTTGCACCGGAAGTAGGCGCCATCTTTGTTATTTTAAATGTGACACCCTGTATTTTATTCGAGATTTGAATTGCTTATTTAAATAGAAGAACAGAGATACCGGGTTGGATTATGTCAAAGTCAACCGTTTCGGAGTTATTCAACTGTTTTCCATTTTTAGGGCACTTGAACGTAAATTTTAAAAGTTCTTTATCTGAGACATGAAAAAAGATAAACATTTGAAATTTGTTCCTGAGATAGTCAAAGTATTGTCCTATTCGAATATCACCAGGTTTTGCAATAATATTACACAGGCTGTTCTCTAATTAATTTACAATTATACACATTTCAAATGCAAGAAACTCAATTTTTTCAAATGAAACACCCTGTATATTTTCGCCTTTTCTGAAGCAGAAAAACATTGTCTTTCGATCCACTATTACATTCCCTATACCTATCTCTAGAGGTTTTTGAGTTATTGGGGAGATCAGCCTGAAGGCCCGATATTTTGCCATTTATCACACACAATTTCAAGAATGCCTTGGAAGTAACAAAATGTTTAGTTGTCAAAATTTCGTTCGCTGTCAGTGTTATTAATTTGATGCTTGGATATTTTTTGTACTTTACTGAATGATTTGATTAGTGCATAATGGAAGGCTATAATAATAATTATCCAAATGAAAGTATCCTTAATTTATTTTACATACACGGAGAATGTAATCGCATAATAAGTAGAACTTGCCGTGTGTTCAATCAGAGATACCCTAATTTGCCTCCGATGAATCGATTCAAATTTGCAAAAATTGAAACACATTTTTTGCGACATTGGAATATGAACACAAAAAGAAATTGTACTAAGCCAGTAACAGGTGAAGAAAACAACGAAATTAATATTCTGGGATATTTCACAGCTCATCCCCATGCTTCGATACGTAAAGCAAAGGTGGATTTAGATATTAGTATGACGTCAATTCAACGCGTGCTAGCAAAGAACAAATGGCACCCATATGCACAAAGGAAAGTCCACGAACTGAGAAATGGAGACGCTCAGAGAAGAATTGATTTTTGTGAGTGGCTAACTATTCGTAAACAGGAAGATCCGGACATGTTACGAAAGATTTTATGGTCGGATGAATCCAAGTTTACCAGGCAAGGCGTTGTAAATAATAAAAATTGTCATTTTTGGGCAGATGAAAATCCCCACTTTTCACGAGTAAGCCATTTTCAATATCAATTTAGTTTTAATGTATTCGCCATAATAGGGTGGGGAAGGGTATTTTATCATATTTATGATGAAAGGCTAACGTCCGAAAGATATTTGCGAATCATTAGGGAAGTGGTGGCAAACATAGTCAATGACATGCCACACCAAAACTATTATTGGTTTCAACTGGATGGAGCTCCAGCTCACTCTACTCATGCTGTATATCAAGAGTTGACCCAGCTATTTGAGGATAGGTGGATGGTCCAAATGGACCATGTCTTTGGCCTTCTAGATCTCCGGATTTAACTCCAGTTGACTTTTTTTTATGGAGTTACATAAAAAAAGAGGTCTATGCAACACTAGTTAACTCCAGGCAAGAACTAGAGGATAGGGTGCGAAGAGCATTTGACCCAATTGAAGTTCAAATGATTGAACGTGCAACGACTGACCAGCTCCAAACAAGGTTAAATAAATGCATTGAAGTAGGCGGTGGACATATTGAGCACTTGCTGTGATTTGGTTTTAAATTGGTTTTTGTATTCTTTGTTTGACTTATACCGTGAGATCAAAAATGTTTTCGCAATTAATAAATTTTTGGTTTTGAACTAGAAGACTTTTTTCCATGCCCATAACATGCTTACAAATGACTATTAATCCACTCCTCCTATACTTAATCTATTATTTTTTCAGTTTTATTTGGCAAAATATCGGGCCTTCAGGCTGATCTCCCCAATAACTCAAAAACCTCTAGAGATAGGTATAGGGAATGTAATAGTGGATCGAAAGACAATTTTTTTCTGCTTCAGAAAAGGCGAAAATATACAGGGTGTTTCATTTGAAAAAATTGAGTTTCTTGCATTTGAAATGTGTATAATTGTAAATTAATTAGAGAACATCCTGTGTAATATTATTGCAAAACCTGGTGATATTCGAATAGGACAATACTTTGACTATCTCAGGAACAAATTTCAATTGTTTATCTTTTTTCATGTCTCAGATAAAGAACTTTTAAAATTTACGTTCAAGTGCCCTAAAAATGGAAAACAGTTGAATAACTCCGAAACGGTTGACTTTAACATAATCCAACCCGGTATCTCTGTTCTTCTATTTAAATAAGCAATTCAAATCTCGAATAAAATACAGGGTGTCACATTTAAAATAACAAAGATGGCGCCTACTTCCGGTGTAACCGGAAGTTGCACGAGTTTAAAACTATTTTAACTTGAAAGATTGCGGTCAATTATGTGAGAAGGCAAAACTTCTGGAAAAAATTCGCGTTGTAAGCACAAAAACTTCTAATGTGCTAGTTACATGAAACACGGTGTATAAGAGATAGTTTCTCCAGCTCTATATGCGTTTCACTCTATCAATTTGTTCTTTGCCTAGTAATGTACTGACCTATATTTTCCCTCACCTCCTTCGAAAAAACTTCAAAATGAACTAATTTTGAACTTTTTAAGAGGTCGTTATAAATTTTTAAATAATTTACTAGAAAACCGCTATCCAGAAATATATTTCAAATGTCGACATAATGTGCCAATAACAACAGTCAAAATAATTATATAGAAAACCTGGCCAATTTGAAAGAATTTTACAGCAGGAAGTCAAAATATATATCTCTACATAAAGTATGTATATAAAAGTAAGTCCACAAAAAATGAAGAATCTCAAACCCAAACACATTTTTTTTTTAAATTAAGAGCTCACAAATCTAGAGTCTACTTCAATAAATTGGAAAATAAATAAATAATGGAAATTGATAGTTGCAGTTTATATATATAAAAAATGTAAAAAAGAAAAAGAGCATACAATTGTATAAAATATCAAAAAAAAATATCACATGATTGACATTTTTTATCCTCTAGAAAACCATATGTCTTCAAAATTATTGTAATAAATTTATAGGACAATTTAAGGTATGATTATCAAATTTTGCAGTACCATACAAGTTTGGGAAGAAATTTCATGAAACAGAGTTCATAACTTGAAAACTTAATAAACCAATAAAATTGAAAGTATCGCAAATGTTGAGGAACTAGTAACTCAGTCGCCTAAGAAAACTATTTGAAAGATTTTACAGCATTTATGACTTTCATATGAGATGTCAACTAATTACTGTCTATAGTTTTGTACATCAGATGAATAATTATGATGTGATTAATAAATCCTCCCTCTTGGATAAAGTATGGTTCCTACAAATATAAGCGAAACTCCACAGGAACTTGTTGCATATACATGCATTTGCAAAAAATAGCCAGTAGTGTATAATAATGGAAATGGAGAAAAATACTGAAATAATTTATCACAACCATTTTTAAACCAGTCAAAGGATATTTACAAACCACCATCATGTAATAAGAGAACTTTGAGAAGCTATCGGAAATGACTTTGTAAAGAGATCATAAAATTTAAGGAGTGCTTTTAACAGCCTGAATCGAAAAGTGGTGTTAGGTATCGAATGGTGTTAGGTAATCGAAATTAGGTAACTCACATTTAACGTTTATCATAGCCGTTGCTTACAGTTAAACAATTTAATATTTTGAATTACACATGAAAATTTGTATGTAGTAGGATATCCCCATCCAGAGATGTTTTCAATGTCAGGAGTATTTTCACAAAAGTAGTGGCTGTCCAAACAGGATCGTGTGTGAGTGCTGTTCTGAAGAGCACCACTTAAAGGACTGTCCAAAAGTGGAAAGGAAATGTAATAACTGTGTCAAGGCAAATGCCAAATACAAACTTAGCCACGCAGTTCAACATGAAGCTAGTGATCCAAAATGCCCATCATATCAGTACTATCTGACAATTCAAAGAAACAAAATATGCTATGGTACGAACTGAGGAAGAAACGGTGCTCAATGACCTTGAGAATGCTGTCGAGGGAGAAGAGGGTCAACTGATGAGATTAGATGTATTAGAAAGTAAGGTTAATCTCTATAATAAAATTTTTAATATCATGCAATTAAATATACGAAGTGCAAATGAAAACTTCGATAAGTTTTTACTTTTCTTTGAGCAGGGTAAACTGTCATACTGTGATGTTTTTGTTCTGACCGAATGCTTTCATTTAACTTCCGAGGATCAATTTAATATTAAGGGATACAACGCTTATTACAATAAGGGTGATTTTAATAAAAATGATGGTATTCTTATCTTAATTAGAACTGTTTTGAATCCATCAGTGAAACATCTAAGATTAGAAAAAACACAACTAATAACAACTAGAATAACTTTTACGCTTCTTAGTCACACATATGGAATAACTGCCTTGTATAAATCACCAAATGCAAATGCAAACTTACTGATAGAAGACTTACACACATTATTTTTAAATAACTCACAAAAAAGTATAGAAATATTTACAGGGGATATCAATATAAACTTAAAGGCTTCAAATGACAGTACAGTAAATGAATACCTATGCCTAATGGCGAATTTCGGTTTCCTTCCTTACATTAAAGACACTACCAGGTACGACTCAAATACTTGCATAGATCACATTTTCCTAAAAACTAAAAATAAAAATTATGAATTAACATCATTTGTTTTACATACATTTGTAACGGATCACTATCCAATTATGCTGAACATTGCTTCGAGTCAAAAACATAATGTAAATGTCACGAATGAAAATATTACGAAGGCAACAAGACCCCAAATTAACTACGATTTATTGAGACAAAATTTACAATCCTGTGACTGGAGCGATATTTTAGAATTAAAAAACCCTGAAGATGCCACTAACATATTTACAAATAAACTTTATGATAATATTGAAATATCAATGATGGCTCCTACAAATAAAATAAATAGGCTCAAAAAATCAAAAGAATGGATAACATACGGCATCATAAACACAATTGAATGTAGAGATAAAATGAAAAAGATGCTGCAAAAAAGATATGATCCTGATCTAAATAATTACTATAAAAACTATAGAAATTATCTTTCTAAACTAATTAAAAAAGTTAAATATGATTATTACAAAAAACAAATAGCGGAAAACCAAAACAACATTGGGAGAATATATCAAATAGTAAATAGTGTAACGGGTGGTGAAGGTAGAAAGAATTCTAAATTAAGGATTCTTAATGATAATAATGATGAATTTATTAATGATATTGAAATGTCAAACTATTGTAACAAGTACTTTACAAATGTTGGTGTGGAGCTCGGGAGAAATATTAGAATTCCAGCAGAACCCTTTCGACTGAACCCTAATAACGCATCGATTGCATCAATGTATTTAAGACCAATAACAGACAATGAAATAATAAAATATATATCGACTCTCAAATCAAATTGTGCCCCTGGTAAAGATGGAATATCCAGTAAACTAATAAGAATTATTCATATGGAAATTTTAATTCCACTAAAGCATATTATAAACTTGATATTTCAGACGGGCATAGTTCCATCTCATTTTAAGGTCTCCATTATTACTCCTGTACATAAGGGAAATTCAATGGAAAAAATACAAAATTACCGCCCTATCAACCTCATTAACAACTTGGGCAAGATATTTGAAAAAGCAATAAAGGAAAGGCTTACCGGGTTCTTTGGGCTAAATGGGGTTTTGTCCTCCCAACAGTTTGGTTTCGTCAATGGAGTCAGTACAGCCGATGCAATACAATATCTAACGTCAGAAATCACAAGGAACCTTGATATGAGTCACAAAACAATAGCCATGTTTCTTGACCTAGCCAGGGCATTTGACACGGTCCCTCATGAACACCTTCTTAGTGTCTTAGAGCACTATGGAGTCAGGGGTGCCGTGTTGAGTGTGTTTCGGAGCTACCTCTCTCCTCGATATCAACACACAAGAATAAATAACACAATCAGCTCTCCAGAATTAATAAAAACAGGTGTACCCCAAGGGACCATACTGGGGCCAATTTTATTTATTACATACATAAACTCTCTCTTAAGTCTCCAGATTGGGGGTCAAGTCTCATCATATGCCGACGATACTGTCTTAGTATTTCATGGCAACACATGGGATGAAACAAAAGAAAAAGCAATAAAAGGTTTTAGAATCATTAAACATTGGTTAGAAAGTTTCAAACTATCACTTAATCTACTGAAGACTCATTATATAGCATTTTCCCCCAACAAATGTAAATAGACCAAATTTTGACAGAATTTGCCTTAATGAACTGGCGTCGATCTGTGCATGTGAAAAAGTCAAATACCTGGGGGTGATAATCGATCAACATCTAAAATGGACTCACCACGTTGAATATATTGTAACAAAAATAAGAAAATTAATATACAAGTTTTACATCCTTCGAGAAGTACTGAATAACAGGCTAATAACATTAATCTACAAAGCGTTGGTGGAGTCTTTGCTTCGATATGGCATTACAGCCTGGGGGAGTACATATAGGACAAACCTAAGACCACTGCAAACTGTACAGAACTACATTCTTAAAGTAATTTCAAAAAAGATCAAATTATGTCCCTCGAGAGATCTGTATAATGAAAAAATAATGAATATTCAGCAGATATACATTTTATCAGCATGTACTTACATGTACAGTTGCGGCCACCGAATTGTATACGATTTTTTTTTACAAGTTGTTTTTTACTTTAAATCAATTTTAATATTGTCAAATTAATTGACAGAAAAACTATAATTTGTGTAAACTGCCAAGACACCTTTCGGGAGAGCAAACGGCTAGAGCTATTGCGAAATTAGAGGACAACTGGTCTTTAGCTGCTGTAGCTGCAGATTTAAATGTCAGTAAAAGTTGCATATTTCAATTGAAAAAACGCTGGCACGCAAATAGATTGCAACGACCGGTTAGAATAGGAATTGGAAGTGTCTAATGCTGACGAAGATGAAAATTTAGTAAATTTTATCAGACAGAATCCATTTTCAACAGCAGTAAGTGCTCGCGAGGAAACTCGTTTTCCAGGTTCCGCTAGAACGGCAAGGCGTCGAATTAAACACAGTGGTTTTAATCAATTATGCAGCTGCGAAGAAACCATATTTGACTAATGTAAACAAAGAAACCCGACTGCAGAGTTTGCTAATCAGTTTTTAAATGCCGATGAAGAGTTTTGGAGTACTGTAGTTTTTTCAGACGAAAAATGTTTTCAATCGTGTAATAGTGGAAAATTACGCGTTTATAGACCAAGAAATCATAGATTTGATGAAAGTTATACTCATTCGACAGTAAATTCTGGCCGCTTTTCGGTTAATTTTTGGGGATGGATAAGTGTTCATGGACCTGGAGTATGCTGGAAAATAGATGGACGTTTAACTAGTGCGCATTATAGAGAAATAATGGAAAACATCATGTTACCATCTGTAAGGAATACTTTTCCTAACAATTTCGTCTTTCAACAGGCAAGAAAAATAATTTAATTTTAAGCTGAACAATAAAATTATAAAACACTTGTTTTTGCCTTAGGATAATTCCCCAGTTCACTCTGCACGGATAATAAGACGGTGGATTGATGAAAATGGGATTGATTTACTTCCTTGGCCATCCAGAAGTCCGGATTTAAATCCCATAGAAAACATCTGGGGATATATAACAAAGGAAATATATTCTGCAGATTTTAGACCTAGAAATGCAGATGAACTTCAAGACACTGTTGAAAATGCTTGGGAGACCCTTGTAGAGAAATATGACATGCGGACACTAATTTTGTCTATGAGAAGACGGCTAGAGCTTGTCATTGCAGCTAATGGCGCTGCTATAAGTTATTAAAAAAGCGTTAATTATAACATTTCAAATTTGCTTAATTTCTCATTTGTTAAATAATTTTTTTTTGTACTTATATTAAATTAGTATTGTGTCTAACTTATATGTTTGAATTTTCTTATATTTAATATATATATTTAGATTTTCTTTTACAAGATTAAAAAAAGTGCACCATCCACGAAAGTCAATGGATGAAGCCAGATTCAATCTACCGAAAAATAGGGAAATTTGTCTAAAGTATCGTGTACATTTCGGTGTCCGCAGCTGTACAAACAAGAAAAAGCAGAAATTTTTATAAACCACCTACATAATACACGAAGCAGAGCCAATCATAATGTAAGCATGCCGAGAGGTTATAAAACATTAGGCCTAAAATCACTACCATTCACTGCCTCAAGGTTTTTCAATCTGTTGCCTGTGGACTTGAAGAAATCAAGCAGCATGAAAGTATTTAAAAATAAGTGTTGGGACTTTATATTTAAAAATGGTTATATGTTTCAAAAAGTTCTATACTAATGTTACTGTTGTATAATTCCCATAATGGTTACCTCGATGGTTACTGATTTCTGATTTTGGTAACAAACTTGGAATGGTTTCGGTCTAGTCTGAGTGATGTTTTGTACGTTTTTGCTATTTTTGCTATTTTTACTGTTATATTTTTTTTTGCTGTTTGGACTGTGTTGCATTCGTTTCGTTGTTTATATTCCGGTTTTTTGGAATAAACATGATGTTTAGGGCAATATTAGTGTAAACAAATAGATATTCAAATATGAAAATATGTTTATTTTCAGCACATACAGATATTAAGTTATCCAGGTGCTGTAACACAATTAAGTCTATTATATTAAATGAATATTTGGTATTGTAACAATAATTATTGTAAACTTTATAAATACTATTGAAATAAATACTATTATTATTATTTATAAGTTTTTAGTCAAACTAAAGTAGCCTGATTTGTCACTTAATCTTGAGTATGTTATTAATAAAATTATATTGAAAATACGAAAATTCTAATTTTTGGTATTAGTACATTATTTTATTATATTTTTATCGCAATACATATATTGCAAAAGCGCTTACAATTATTAAGTCAAAATGAGGCCTAATAAGCGTAGTTTAAATAATTTTCATTTAATTTTTGTTACGCAATGGTGTTGTTTGCTGCTTTCGGATATATTCACAACTGATTTTTCATTTGAATATTCTACATTATTCTTCAAAAACATTAAAAATATGGAAAAAAAATTACTTAAGATAATAATATTTACACAACACAAACTAAATTTTCATAAAATACAATAATTACTTTTCTCACCTGATACAGCTGATTGCCACTCAGCTGATAATTTGTTGGCAACAACACAGAACCACCAGACATAGCCGACTTGTAAATCATACTTTGCGCGGGTGCCCGCAGAATAGGTGGTTGCTTCATGGATCCTAAAGACGGTCTACCCCTACCTCTATTCAGAGCCGATTGGGTGTTCTGCATCTTTTGCATCAGTTGGAATTGCGTAGACTTAGTCATGGCCTGATACATCGCGGCGTTCAAGTGCGACTGTTTCATCCTAGGCACTCGCGGTATTTTAGCAGGCGGTTCCCACTCCAAAGGCGGTTCCAAGTTCCTGTCGGGCCTGAATTTTCTCGAGCAGGCGACCAAATGTCTCGACAGCTTGCCCTTTTGATTATCCTCGAACGGACAATTCGGACACTGATGGAAGGCGGGCGCTCTCTCCAAACGACCCCTGATCATGTGCTCGGCCTCCATGTGGAACAGGATGTCGTGAGGGCTGCGTATTTCGTACGGGCAGAAATTGCATCTGTACACGAAATTTTTCATGTGAGGCGTTTCCAAATGGAAGGACATCGCCAGGGCCGATTCAGTTTTGAAACTGCAGAATTCGCATTTCTTGATCGGCATGTGGTACGGCTCGTTGTTCTCTTTCGTGTATTCCAGATTCTTGATCAGCGACGTGATGGTCTTATTCGTTTCGGGATTTTTACCGCCCTCGCGTTCGCGTTTACGTTTCTGCTGCTTCAACAAATCAGTCTGCACGTACTCCTGAACTAGGTTGTGTCCGATGTCGGTAAAAAACTTACCAAGGGGACTTTCGAAGTAAGAATACGGTTTATTACTACTGCGAACTGGAGGCTCGTCAAAATCTATTACTGGTATACGCGAAACTTCCTTTTTCTCGATCTGTTTCAACTCCGATAGTTTATTCTCGACAATAGACCTAATTTCATCAATTTTATCCCTATCTTCAGCTTTCTTCGGGATGATGCTCTTTTCTAATGCTGTTTCCACGTCATTCTTTTTATCGTCGACTTTCTCAGCATTCACTTCCTTTTTGTTATCAACTTCTTCACTACCCTCCTCTTTATCTTCACCGTCTTCTTGAGATTTGGCAGTTTCTTCCGCGCTTTCGCCCTTTTCCTTCACGCTTTCGCCCTTTTCCTTCACGCTTTCGCCCTTTTCCTTCTCAGTTTCACTATCTTCTTTAGCCTTTTTCTCATCTGCTTCTTTCTGTTTTTCCTCCTCTAATTGTCGTTCCTTCTCATCGGCTTCTAATTTCTCTCGTCTTTCCTTTTCCTCAGCTCTTATTCGTTCCCGGATTTCCTTAGCGAATTTATCAACGAATTCTTTGAGATCTGCCACGGGTGGCTTCTCATAAACGTAGGGGACTATAAAAGACGGAGCCTCGACGACGAACATGTCGTCCGTCAAAGATGGTAAAATTGGCGCCGGTGGTGGAGGCGGTTGTTGCTGTTGTGGTGGTGGATGTTGTGGTTGTTGCTGCTGTTGATGCTGCTGCTGTTGATGTTGCTGCTGTTGATGTTGCTGTTGTTGATGTTGTTGTGTTTGTGGAGATTGTGTTGTTTGAGATGTGACCAGGGTCGTTGATATACTGGCAGTTTGTAATTGTGGAAATTGCATCGCTGATGGAGACGGTTGTAACGGCGGTGGTTTGGGGGTATGAGATTGTGTTGTCACGTTCATAGGTGGAATGGGAGTTATGGTGGCGCGCATGTTAGGAGGATAAACACCTTGGGCGGGCAGGGCCATGGGTAAGACGGGAAATGACTGGGATATCGTGGATTTCTGATTAATCGGGATAGGACCGCGACCTGATAAAATAGAATTAGTATCGATTATTACTAATGTCGGTTCCTTTTTACCGGTATTATTGGGAGTGCTTTTGGAAGCGATTTCTACCAGTCGTTTTGTGTCCTTGACCACAATCGTGGAACTTACAGGAATATGCACTGGTTTTTTATTGGTGTAAGTAATGACTTTTTCGTGGGTCGTCGAGAGAGGATCAGCAACAGCTAGAGGATCTTGAGGAAGCACCTCTTCGATATCAGATTCTTCCTCGCTCGAAGAAGAAGAGGAAGAAGAAGAAGAAGAAGAAGAGTCTTTTTCTTCCTTTTCCACGTAGCTCTTCCTCACTTTCTTATTCAAATTTCTCGCGCTCCTCCTGGGCGATTCAACGGGCACAGTCGGTTTCTTCGCCTTTTTCGTGGGCGTATCTAACGTTATCACTTCATCATCGTCTTCGTCGTCATCATCTATTTTATGCGTTTCGTTCAATTCGGGGCTGAACGATTTACCATTTTCCTTCGGCAAATCGGGTTCTTCGATTATTTCTACGTCTCCATCGCCCGAATCGTTCAAAAATACAGGTGCATCTTGTTCCTCTTTCTCGTTCTCTTTGTCCTTGCTCGTGCTACTGATCTCGAGAAGACTGTCCTCCTTTTCTTTGTCTTCCTCCACAGTTACTACTTGTTGGTCATCGTTTTCCACAATTACATGTACCACATCGTCGTCGTCGTCATCTTCGTCGACATCCCTGATTATCTCTTTGGGCGGTTCGTCATCCACGATTTCATCCACTTCATCGTCGCTATTATCCACAGAATGTATTTCAACTTCATTGTCGGCTTTGTCGTTTGTCTCAGATTTACTTATGATGACAGCGTTACTATCGTTGCTGTCTTCGTCATCGATCTCAATACTGGTTGCTTCAACTTCGTTATCGTCGGATTCTTGGACATCCTCGACTTCCATCACCTCGTCATTCGGAACTGAGTCATGTTCTGCTTCCTCCTCTTCTTCTTCTTCGTTGGATTTAACACTAGATACGTCTCCATTTAGTATGATTCCATCTGACAACAGAAAGCAGTAGTTAATAAAATATTTTACAACGATTCGTTTTATTTAATTGTATAGGCTTTTCTCCCTGCTCTTTTTATATTTGTGGTTATCAACAGCTACGCAAGTCAATCAGTGTAGCTTTTATGTGTAAAGAATTCAATCACAACTACACCATTAGAGGGAATAACTATTGCATTATATCCTCAACAGCTAAGGGGGGCGGAAGAGATACCGATTTCTATCCGCATAGATTTAAATTATCTACCATAGATTCGAATTGATCTTTTTATTGGATTTTTAAATGTGTCTTAACTGAGGTATGATAAGTAATTGTCTGACCAATATTTTTTTTAATTCATGTAAGTATAATATACAAACTAAAAGAGTTGTCTATTTAGTGTACGAATTAAGTTTCGAAATGCAATCTACATACTCTACAGCAGTTAAATAGAGATATAAGATAGATAGAAGACCTCCAATGTATTAGAAATGTGTATTATGTATATAAGTTTTGAATTTAGTATACTATCACATTTCAAGCAATAGAATTTTATTAAGGTTATGTCATTTTATTTAGTTTTGACACTATATAAATAAATTCAAATAATTCAAGTATTCAAGTAATGATTCCATTCGTAACTTGAAAATTCAAATTGGGAATGACAAAGAAATACTGGACAGGCAATATATTATTTGTAATTCATTATTATTTATATATTGTTAAGGCTCTGTGGACAATGGACTCAAATTTAATATTTTAAATGAAACATTCTGTATATTTTCACGTTTTTGAATTCAATAGCATTTTTTAGAGTTCAATAAAATGCTTTACTCAATTTTCATATCAATGGTTGCCAAAAACATATATTTTTCAGTTATAGATGCCGTGACTATGACAACATTATTCTTTGTTTAAGTTACAATAGAAAAATAATTATGTTTCACTTTTTCATCTTCTATGTATATCATAAAGTTACAAAATTCTATTTCACAGTGTTGCCAAACAAAATCTTTTTTTAATAATAATAATAATAATAATAATAATTTTATTCGTAATAGACTCGCTCACGCAAGTATCTACATCGTCAGTTTTACAAATTTGTCACATATACATCTAAACTAATACATAGACTCACTATTACGCAAATTACAAATTACAAACTATGAATTATATAGTGACTCCCAAAAGTATTTTAAATTTTCCATTGAATTAGTAATTTAAAGCAGCGTCATATACAATTTTTTAATCTGGTAATGCATGTTTATCGTCTGTCAATTTTTTTGCCGCTGCCAAGTTTCCATTTTTTTCTAAACGTAATAATATTTAAAGGTTATGTCATTATATATGTGCCAAAAAATTGTGAAACATGTTTATTATGGCATATAGAATAAATGAAAGTACCTTTATGTTACCTATTTATTGTTAAGATACTTTTTATTAAATGATAATTAAGAGAATTATTATAAAGACAGCTAATGGAATAATTAACAATTTTCGTAGTTTTTTTGAATAAAATATTTTGATTTTATTAGGTGGTACCTATTTTGAAATTTTCCCGTCATTCGTGACACGTAATTATAACGTACATTGCCAGATACGAAATCTCAACCATACGTACTGGCACAAAATAAATAGAAAATGTCATGACACTTGTATGTCCACATAAGTACTGTTTAACACTACTGCCACTTAAAACAAGTTGGCCATATCTAAATTAAAACAAATCACTAGTTAATTACTAATCGTCATCTTTATGTCAAAGACATAAAGTCAAATGCGTTGAATTGGATCTAATATGAGTAGGAAATTATTTAGAAGAATCTAATTTTCAAAAAATACTTGCCAGTTACTTCATTCCCTGTTAACTACACCAAAACAGAACTGATTTTAATAAATTATGAGTATTTCAAAATTATAATGTTTTATTTTCGGAACATAGTGTATATGTAAGGTTTTAGAATCGTATGCCATTTAAATTGGTATTTTTTATTAAATTCATTTCGAATTTAAGTATATATTTTATTTATTATTTATTTATTATTTCTTTTTGTGAACAGCAGGAATATTTTTCATTTCAATTATTTTACTTAATACTCGTTATGACCAATCGTTCACGAGATATTTGACTGTTTTCCGGCCGCCATTTTGTAATATGCGACATTTTATAATGTGGTTAATATACAGGGAGATGCATATAAGCTAAAAATAGATTGTGTAAATTAATTCGAACAACAACAGCACCATGACAAAATATATAAAACCCAACATTTCAAGACTCCTTTTAAATAGTTCACTTTAACCTCTTTACCTACAATAAACATTATTTTTAAGTATTTTAAAAATCATATATGATGTTTTTGTAATTTGATTAGCTATAATCGAAAAGGTCAATTTTGTAAGTAATTTCAACAACGCTATTTCACTTGACCACTTTAAATATATTTTAAATTCTAAATATTTCAAAAAAAAATTGTTCTTATCTCTATTTTATCAACTTTAATTTTTCAAATAGGACGCTATATTTTTTTAATTAATATATTTGAAGTGGGCGTTGGGACTATTTCAATGATATATCATAATGTATAACTTGGATCAATATTTTTTGAGATGATAGAAAAGTCTTTAATACAAACAACGATGATGCTATAATTACAGTGGACCAAGAAATAGACACAGTTTTACCTAATCAGAATGTTAAAGTAGGCGTTGAGAGAATTTAAATGTTATTGCAGAATGATAATAATTATTCCAAACAAGACCTACAAAATGTAAATGATACAAATGGACGTCTCGTATTAATAAATTTTTGAAGTAGTTTCTTCATTATATTATTTTATAGGATCAAAATAATATATTCATTTTGTAATTACAGATTTTTTTAAAACCATGCTTAATTCAAGTCACAGATTGTGAAAAATTACAAGCTGATGTAATATCTCAACAATAAAAAGAAGATCAGTCAATATGCAGCTATTTATGTCATATATACCCCCCTCCCCCCTGGGAAATTTCTTTTGAAATGTTAAGAATTACAAAGACATTTGCGTGAACCAGTAAGTGTAAATAATTACTTGACAATGTAGAATTTCGAAAAGTTTTAGTTTTTTGAAGATTTTAATCAATCTCAATTATAAATACTAAAATATATTTTTTTTGTAATTTCATTTTATTACTGTATATTGTTCAGACACACCTAATAACATAAAGATAAGTGAAATTTGTTTCATTAATACACCACTCGGAAATTTTGAAATACTTATGCAAATTTTCACTCAATTAAAACAAAGTATGTGCCTACTTGGCTAGACATTCGAAAATTATATTTGATAAATTCATCTAAATACAAATCAGGAGTGAAGTAAATAAAATTCAGACGTTATTGGCTAACGGACGGTCACGTTGGCACAGAATAAGGATGTGTTATTTGACGAGAAAATCGATACAAGGATTACGATATGCGAAAACTGCACAAAATAAGCAATAATGTCGATAATAACACAACGACATAATCAGGGAATAAAAATTAGTGAAATCTATAAAATGGATAAAAACCATTAAACGCCGAGAATTTAGTCTATAAGTCAGAATACGCACTCCTCAAGTAATATACAAAATGACCAAGGCAAGTTGAGGTAGACTTTCACAAATGTTAACTAAAAAAAAGCAATCGGATGCAAAAAAGATGTATAGGTTTTTACGACCATTGCAGTTAATGGTACAATTTTCTTTGGAATTTTACCATGTATAAATCATTGTACGAGAAAGTTCACTTCAAAGACATCTTTGGTCAATAAAAAAATTAATAGGAAATATAATTACAAATTATTACTACCACATATCCCAATGTTTTACGAACTATAAATTTGTGCTGCTCAGTGAATTCTAGTAACTGTGTTGAATTCTTTCAGAGCGTTTTGTACTTTGCGTCCGAGTGGTATTGATTAGTTTTCAACGCCTTTTTCAGTGGGCCAATGATATAAAAATCCCAAAGCGATTAATCTGGGCTAGACGATGGATGCTCTAAAATTGTTACTGTTCCTTGGTTGCAGATTTCCTGTACAACGTTGGCCACGTGGCATTACAGTTGAAGCAAAAGCACACCACATGAGACCTTCCCTGAATGTTTTCGTCTTATTGCGTGATGATTGTTCATGTTTGACAATGCGTAAAAGTTATGACAGGTCTAACACAACTAAGCTTGCAAAACTTCAGATGAGTGATTACAATTGTATTCAAGGCAAACTTGGCCGAAGATGTATTTCAGCTGAACATCTCTTCAAGGAATGATTCCCCGCATATGGGTATATGTTTCAAAAACCAAGCGCGGTGGATGAGTATATATTTTTTTTTAATTTATATACACTTTCTAATAGACGTTCTCATACAAACAACTCATTTACGATTCTCGAGTCAATTTGCATCGCTCCATGGCGACAACTAAGATGTCAAAAGATTTTAAAGCAGCAGTTTCCGAATTTTGTGTTGATTACAGAAAATTTGTATTATTATTAATAGTCAAAATAATACTCAAATACATATTTTGAATTACCGTACTGAAACCATACAACAGAGTATATATCAACAAAAAAATGAGGTGTTTCCATATAAAATCAATATGCAGTGACCACGAATTTTCTACAATAATCTAGAAACATATAATTTTATATAGTTTCCGTTGATTTGTCCTATATATTTTCATTTACTTAGGATGAAATCACAGTTTACATTTAAATAGTCGTAATACGGAAACAATTATTCAATGTAAGCATCACACACCTCGACGCATTTTTCTATTATTACACATATAGCTAAATTTTCTGTAAACGTTAATAACTGGAATGAATATTTTCTAAATTTCTGCTGAAATTATCATTTACTTAAACCTGTTGCTTTTACACGTGTCCAAAGATTATAGTCCATAGGTGTTTGGTCAATGCATTAATAAGAAGTTAAATGTTAGAAATTTTGGGGAGCATCTACCATATTGAAAATAATTTTCCTCAATTCATGTTGAGTCGAGAAAATAGAATAATAGCAGAATAATTTTCTAAAAACAAATAAATAGTTTAGCACTAACCATAAAAATGAGATGCATAATGGAAACACATCATGACAAGAACAAACCCAGTCACAAAGGTTGTAGTTGAAATTATATCTGACAAAACTATTTATTGTTGTGAAAACAAAGGCTTTATTTGAATTTACAACAAACTAAGCGATAATATACGATTTTGGGATTAAATAAGAAGATGAAACTGCTAATTTAAGAATGTAATAAAAATGCAGGGAAAAGTAAAAAACGAGCATTTCAGCATATTCGTGAACTAGAGTTAAGACTAAAGGCAAAACTAACTTAAGACAGCAATTAATATGTATATTACACGTAAAAATAATTTTTAAATTTAACAAAGATATCTGTAAAATTAGAAAAAAATAATATATAATCAAAAACAGCTTACCAACCTTACACACTCATTTTTTATGCAAAATTTAAAATGTCAATCAAAAAAACAAGATAATCCAGAATAAAGGGAATAAAGCAATTCCATATAATTGAAAATTAGTAAATAATAGTTGTACAAAATAACGAAGCAATGGTATACTCAGAAAAGCATGCAGTACAAAGGCTTTATTTGAATTATAACGATCTAAGCGATAAAATACAATTTTGGGATTAAATAAAAAGATGAAACTGCTAATTCAAGAATGTAATAAAAATGTAGAGATAAGTAAAAAAAGACGAGCATTTCATTACAGCCATTTTTGAAAAAACAGTATAAACAAAATATGCATAACAACTTCTATTTACCCCTAACAAAACGTAAGAATCTCTAAATATAACATAGAATTAATATGATACTGAGTTACTCCACGTTCAATTTAACAGCATTTTGTTGTTGTCGCTAAAAAAAGTTTAAGTATTTGATTTCAGATTATTGTAGTTTCAAAATCGCATTTCCTTTAAATACACCTATTAGCAATATGTCTAATGACATTTTAAGTTTCATTTACTCATGAAGAAAGTGAATAATCGAACCGGCCAAAATTGACTAGGATCCTCCTTGAAAGGCATCGACATAGTGACGCATGATTCTCTGCCGCCATTTTGAAATTATGCTATCACTGATTACCTACTACCAATAGCTTCAACATCTATGCAAGTCTTATAACTTTAAGAGAAAAATAGTTTAAAATCAATCAAGAGATTTTATACAAGATCTTCTTTTCAAAATACAATAATATCTCCAAAGAAATGATGATGAAGAAAGTACTACATATATATTTTTATTATTATGCACAATAGTAATGTGTAGGTACTAAATGGTTAAAATCTCTTTTATTCTAAATGATATATTAGAGTTACATGAGAACTTTTGTTGAATACATTTTAACTATACTCCCACATTCCTTTAATAATCCTACTTTCTCCTAAATAGAAAAATATATACCTGAAGCACTATTAACGCCACAATGATATTTAATACAAAATATACGTCACAAATGGAAACCCAATTAATAACAGGTCAATATGATATGTGAAATAAATGTATCTAAATATTTAGCAAAAACATCTTTTGTTTATGAACTTAAAAGGTATTTTATATTGAGTACTTCCAACTTGCCACAGAGGCCATTTTTAACAGTACTGTGGTAACAAAATGTGAAATTATTAATACCTGTGCATAAAATCTGATATTTATATTGAATTAATCATACTCAGTAGTGTTGTATCTTCAATTTATATACTGGTCAGTTCAAAAGTAAAGATGTTCACTTATAAATTACCCAGTGATTATACGGAAATTCACATAATCCAATTCACGAATAAAATATTTAAATGAATGATAAAGTTGAGAAATTTGAAAACATACATTTTATGCACATCCTGATGTTTCTATACATTCTTGACTAATTTAATTTAGCAAAATGTTAATTGGAAATTATATTGTACCGTTTATAAAACTTCACGTGAGGAGACACTTTACCAATCCTTCATAAGCAACCTAAAAACAGTAACACTAGAGAAACGTAATATTTACATCCTATATTATAATTTCACATGTATAGATGTTTCTCTTTATTATTATTCACAATCATTTTGACATAAAGCAATGTCAATATAATTCCTAAAATCAAAGTTAAAATAAGTAATATGTGAGGTTAGTTTTACTTGTCAGTCCATTTAAATAATAATAAATGGTAGAAATACTATAACAAGGAGAATTATAAGATAACAAGCATTGTCTAATCTACATATTTTCTGATACTAAACTAGAATACGATAAAATTAAAAAAATACCTTTTATTGTTTCTTCCTTTGAATGTATTTCATCTACTTCACCCATGTCAATCACAGCTGCCATAGCAAAGTATGATCCTGTCAAAATTAAAACAGATTTATGAGTAGATGCACCTTTCTTAATAATATCTTTTGTTTTAAATAATGAAAAAAAATTTTTTTAATAATTGTTAGGAATTTTTAAAATAATAGTGATGGTGTACCAAGCACTTAATGTTTTCAAATTAAAAACGATTTAAATCATGAAAGAAAAGATTAACCACAATTTCAGTTACAAAACATTATTGTTTGGAATTGGAAAAGCTTTCCATACAATTTTGAACCCCTCCATATAGTGAAAATGATAACAATTTACAGTACTACCAACGTGAACGTAAAGGATGTGGTTTTAGGTTTAACCTTAGTAACACAAACTATTTCCCCGATTAATTAACCTTAAAAAGGCAAGGTATTTATCACCGAGATTTTTTTTTCGTAAATTACCAATTATCAGATCATATCGGCGATTCCCGCCAATATTTTGAGATATCCCTTCAAGAAGACATTAAACAGCTGCACAACACCAATAGTAGGCTATGACGATCGTAAATACCCGAAGTAAAACGCGGTCCGCGATATTCAAAAGAGCCGACACATGTATCACCAACAAATCGCACAATACAATTATCTCAAGCGACAATTAATACACAATTAATATGCACATTCTCTGGATAAACACGAAAAAAATACTCAGGACACACACACAACAGTAACCCTCGGCGCTGTACGAAACTGCCAATATGGCGTCTAACGGTACGTCACGTGACCAAAATAGTGACGTAGCCACACCATTCCGCGATGTCTTAAAAATTTTTTCGTTACGTAAGCGGTAATATAAATTTATAACAATTAAGATATATATTGATTCCGGTTAAATCCCTTTCGTAGATGCACAACTTCTAACAGTTTAAATGTCGTTTCGGGGAGTTTTAAATTTCAAATTTTGAATTCCCGCCAGTCGGTGTATGGTAAATTCATCCCTGAAAAATTTGTTGTAACAAATTATTTTTTTTTTCGGTAATGATGCGTCTTATTACTGCGAGACGGCATTTCGAGGAATTATCTGCGTTGGTCCTGCGATTCATCGGGTTTTAACGGGGTTTCTCGAAATACGTAAATTTTTGCGGTATAAACAATTTTTCGTTATCGTTTTAAATTGTTGCAAGTTATTAGGTGGACTTTTATATGTTTATATATAAAATAAAAGTTGCATTCGAAGAATTAATAGTGCGGACGCTTCAACCGGAGATACTATTAACGTGTTGAAATGGTAAAAGTCCAGAATACGAGCGTCGTCGGGCAGCTAGACATGATAGCCTGGCTGCCTCTAGATCGCATGAAATTTTACACACCGCACCCGAGTCATGCCATACGAACGATATACCATACAGCTAACGGACACCCCCCTTTCTAAAAGTGGTTGAGTCCAAACCTCATTTTGTACAATATACATATATACGGTACTCTATATCTAATAACTTTTTCTTAACGTTTGCCGACGATGACTTGGCCGTCGTTCCGTCACTTTCTAATATGGTTGATAATAAAATAATTGACGACGTGTGGGAAAAAGTAGAAAACTTGTTACATTCTATTTACGTAGGCAACGCGCTTTTTTTTGACAATATTTTTGCCGTAATTTTCCATTTTACCCTTCCAACGATGGGCCACGAAAAACGAGATTCTTTCGAGGAATTATCGCCCAAGGAACACTTGCGAAAATCACGGAGAAAAAACGAATGAGTTCCTTTGCACGAATATTTCGGGATTTCATAATCGTCGACCAATGAAAGTTCAAAATGATCGCACAAAGGCGATGAGTGCATCATTTATGATTGGGAAGGAAATTGTTACAACGCGATATTCCATGTACTTAACTGTGCATATTATCACTATAAGATGCAACATTTTTTTCCATTAAATTTTAAGAGGAAAGTGGACATAAAATTTATGCATTAAATTTACAAAAATCCATCTATATAGGAGCGTCCTCAACTTAATGGGAGATCCAGAATAATATTTTAAAATGTATTTCGTATATTTCCGATTTTTCCTCTTTAGTAAGTCATGTCCGTCAACATTGCATACATAGGTACTTCCTGAAATCTTCGCCAAAAACATTTTATTCCTAGTGTATAATAAGATATTTTTAAGGAGTCTATACAAAACACGCTTATATTACACGAAAAAAATATATATTAGTGCTTTTTTGTCGTAAGAACACCGATTCCGTGTATATTAGTCTATTAGATACAGAATCATCTACGTAAAAATTGCAATTTCAACACTAAAACCTATGGATTTATTTGCGTAATTGATACTATTGAATTCATAAAAAAAAAAGCAATACATCCGGTGTTGACGCCCTAATGGTGGGTCCACACTAGTACAATTTAGTCCAAACGAATAGAACGAATTGAATGGATTCTGATATGACGGTAGCATTTGATGTTTTTAATTTGTAAGGTGGTAGAAAAATAAGAAAATCTGCCGAAATTAATGGATACCAACATCGCAGCAATAACTTGTTGGAATGGACCATATTCATTAAAAAAAAAGAATGACTTCAGGAGACTGAGAAATTAGTAAATTAGTCCCGTCAAATAAATGAATGATTCCGCGAATAATAATTTTTTCTGAGCAAGCAGGGTTACCAGTTATCTAAAAGCGAAATCGCCATTGTCATTACAAAAAAAAAAGCGCCAATAAGCGCCAAATTCAAACGTTCATGAAATTTTAAAAATATTTAAAGTATAAAGTATTTAGAAGAAGAATTTCGAAAGGGATTAAATACTCGGATGTAATCAATAAAATAAAAAATAAACAGAAAGCATAACGTTGATACATAACATTATAAAAATAACGAATATAATATAAATAATATAGGTTATACATCTTTGATAAAATAGCTATAATTTATTCCACCTATTATAGGAATCGAAGTACGGACTCTTATGGAGTATAGCCCTCCTTTGCTATTTTATAATGATTCGTATATCACTATCCTTATTTGGTACACAGAACGTTGTCAAGTCGTTTGACGTAATTTTCACGTGAAGAATATTTAAACATAACCACTAGTGATGTTGGATTCGGTTACTTTTCAGTACTTGTAACTATCTCTAACTTTCGAATTCAATATCCGTTACTTTTTATTCGTTACCGAGTACTCGTTCAAATGTGCGGTGCGGGAATATATATATAGTTAATATACAGGGTGTTCCTAAATATCATGTACATAAGGAAGGGGGTAACTATTTGGTTTATTTTGTGCCTAAAATTTCATATAAACATATGTCTGCAAACGCTTCGTTACCAATATGCAGGGTGTTGAAATTTCAAGAATTTTTCACTTTTTACTGTATAGCTCCTGCAGTTTTTTTACGATTTCTAATGTCAATTATCAAATTAATAAACTCAAGTGATTATCTGAATAAAGCCAGAGCCTGCTAGACCATTTTAAAAAATTTAATTTTCTCTGGCGAATTACAGAAAATTGTTTTCTATTTTTTTTCTCGATAACGGTCAGAGATAAGAAAAAAATATAAGAGATCAAAAAGTTTCTAAACAAGACAGAAAATTTAATGCGTATTTTAGAATCTAGCAGTGGCGCATCGCAAAAAAGTTCAGGGTGAGAAAAGAGGGCATGACCCCGAAAAAATTATTACCCTGTAGATTTACATAATCATTTGGCATGGCTAATGATGCAGGCCTTATAGCGTAACCTACCTTCCAAATTTGAACAAAATATCTCAAAAACTGCAGGAGCTATACAGTAAAAAGTGAAAAATTCTTGAAATTTCAACACCCTGCATATTGGTAACGAAGCGTTTGCCTACCTATGTTTATATGAAATTTTAGGCACAAAATAAACCAAATAGTTACCCCCTTCCTTATGTACATGATATTTAGGAACACCCTGTATAGTACAAACAAAATGTTCACTTATATAATAATTTTAATATATATTACACGATATTACGTTAAATAAATAAAATTCCTTAAAAATAAAACACTTGGTTATATTGTTTAACTTAAGGACAGATTTATTGTACTCTGACACGTGTTTCGACCTTTCGACCTCTCGGTCATTAACGAAGAGTTTACAGACTTAAAACTCATAATGTTTCACCAAGAACCAACCGTAGATTCTATTAATTTCCTTAAAAATATCACACAAAACATTCCAACTCAAAATTAAAAGTAAAATGCCAAAGGCTTACGATAGGCGAGATATTCTATCAAAAAACCATAAAAATCCCGGACTCCGATATTAAATCACACAAATAAATGTAGAATGTAATACATGGCACAAAAATTATTTTACATTGCATCAATACAAAAGTTCAAACAAAACTTCTATAATGAAATGGACCTACGCAAATACAAGTAATACTTAATAATTGGTTAAATTCAAATATTTTGTACAAAGTTATTTACTCTAAATTATATTTTTTAATAAAATATTTCAGGCAAGAATGTATTCTAAAAGTTATATATTACGAGAGTAACTGTTTGAAAAAGTAACGGATATTATTTAAAACCAGTATTCGTTACTTCGGATCGTATTGAGTAACGGATAGTTACATTTGCAACACCACTACTCGTAAGCTAAGGTACCTAGCAACGAGATGACTTTTTCAATGACGATTTTCGTCATTGAAAAATGTGACAATCAGCCATTACCGCCATTACTATCATTATGAAATTGACGTAATACCAAGCACTGTCATATGAAATTTACCTAATACCTATCCAACATTGAAATTATACAACGTCGCGTGCGATCTCTATGCTTTGAAGCGAGGGTAGTATAGAGTATAGACAATAACTACACTTTGGCATAAGAAAGGAAACCACTTACACAAAAATATAATACAAATTGCAAGTTCAAAAACCTAAAAAAGAAATTTAATCACTTCGGTTGATTATAATTTGTAACTCGTCTAGGGTTTCATTATCACCGATTTTAGGATAAATATACCTACCATGTGTTCATTTTACGTAGCATATTTTTTGTAAGGACAACATTTCTGCAACATCCTTTATTTTCATAACATTCGATTCGAATTCTCATACTCGTAAGTTCTCCTAGCATTTTAGTTTTCATTTTATTTCTACTTTTTTTGTGTGACCTTAGAAGATATACTCTTCACCTCTTTGGTGAAGAGCATAACTTCGAAGGTTGCAACTTAGCCAAAAAATACTACGTTTAACACTCTTTTTTGTTTTTATAGAGATTTCTACTGAAGATGCAAATTAATTGTCGAAATACGTGTATAGATTTTTTATATATTTTTTTTGTGGTAAGAGATTTTTCCTTTTGCATTTTATTTCACTGTCTATCTTGTTTCACTAACACATGACACATAAGACAAGGACAACTGTTTACACATAGGGTCCGTAAATGATTTACGCACTGCGATTTAAACATTTTCATGTTATTAAGTTGGTAACTTGAAAACATTTTCCGACAATTATTCCACCGCCAAAGTCGCACCTAAATACGAGGACGTATTTTTATGTTATCTACCTAGCAATGAATCAAAAGAGTGACGATGTCAAACAAATTATTGAAAAATTGCTGTCACTGTTAGAAGTACATGTGTTAAGTTGTGTTTAGTTTATGCTATGTATAGAGATTTGAGACGGTCCATTTTTCGATAAAATGAGTGAAACTAAAGTTGAACATCGCAGCGTAATAAAGTTTCTGACAAAGGAGCAAAAGCCAAAAGCAATTCATGAAAGAATGGTTGCTGTATATGGGGAAGATGCACCATCTTATTTCCAAGTAAAATATTGGTCTAAACTTTTTCGACGGGGCCGAGAGTCAATCAATGATGACCCAAAGTCCGGACGACCCGTTGAAGCTCGAACTGAAAACGTTGTGCGAAAAGTCGAAAATTTGGTACTGAAAGATCGGAGTGTAAAGATCTCTGTCATTGCCAATGAAGTCTGTATATCCGAAACAAGTGTTCTCAAAATTTTGCATGACATTACCGGGGATGAGACTTGGGTATATTACTGGGACCCTCCTACTAAACAAGAATCCATGCAGTGGCATAAGGGCTCTCCACCACCAAAAAAGGCCAAGACACAATTTTCTGGAAAAAAACTGATGGCAACTGTTTTCTTGGATGCTGAAGGAGTTTTGCTTATTGAATATATGCCGAGAGGGTCTACCATAAATAGAGAGGCCTACGGAAACACAATTAAAAATTTAAAAACTGCTCTGGAGGAAAAACGCCCGCATTCTTATCTACAATTGTCGGGTTCATAAGGCAAACAAAGTTGAGCAGATAATCATGTGGGTTTATAGAGTTAAGATATCCACCTTATAGGTGGATGTCTTAAAATCCTTAAAATGTCTTAAAATCTTTTTAAAAAAGCATCTCAGAGGAAAGCGTTTTGCTTCTGATGAAGAACTCAAAGAAGCTGTTGAAGAATATTTTGCGGGGTTAGCGAAAAAAATTTTTTCTGAGGGTAATGGGCAACTGGAAAAAAGATGGAATAAGTGTATTAGTGTTGAAGGGAGTTATGTAGAAAAATAATTCCCCCCCCCCCTCTTATGTGCTTTTTTTCATGGCTAGGTAGATAACATAAAAATACGCCCTCGTATTTAATTTTCGAAATAAATCCTTATACAATCATACGATCATTAACATCACTATAACACTGGCAATATGATGGTAGGTATAAATTCCTATTATAATATAGTCGAATAGTTTATATCGATAATTTTCAAAGTCATTGCTAAAAACCTTTCAAACTGCTCTTATGGAATTATAATGTCCAATTCGGCAATTGTAATTGAATTCAAGCAGGGAGAGGAATTACAAAAGGTAAAATTCGCTAAAATGCAAATGGTCGATCAGTAAATCAATTACTGAGAAATGTCGATAAGTAAGGTACTCTATATGGGCAATAGAACGAGTGTTGAAATGCAGAGATTTGAAATCATGTATGAGATAAGACAATTAGAACATTTGACATTAAAATTTAATACAAATCACAGATTTAAGTTAGGACAAAAATGTCATTGCCCATAACTTACTTTGATACTATGACATAACAGTTATGTACGGCTTCGCTTGCAATTAATTAATACTTATGGTCTTTATTATTGACATTTCAAACATGTATATATTTTGAAAACTAATAAATTAAAAAGTTGTTCGTGAATCACCGAAAATCCGTTAGAAATGTCCAGTGATTATTGATTCAATATGTCAATCTGTTAATCCGTTGCAGGCAGACTTTATTCAGAACAGTTTGTAGGTTATGGTTAATTCGATAATTGCATAAACCCACGGACTTGGCAAATCTGTGTTAACCGTCGAATATCGCAGATAGTTAAAATTCTTAATAGTTTTTGCGGGTTTCGCGATCTCCATCTTTATTCGGAGAAAAAATGCGAAATTTGAAAATCACCTTACACCTAGCCTTAATTCTAAAACGTGTCATATATTAACGAGGCGTGATAGATTGTTGAATATCATGTTATAATAGGCAGTTTCACTTTTCAAAATAATGTTTAATTTATCTCCGTTAATTTTTTTTCTTCGAAGTTCAGAAATGATCAACGTCGAAACAAATGTCAAAGATCAAGTTTATTCAGTTTGATTCACCAGTTATAAACGCTGGCGATTGGGTAATCGGTTAGTCACCATTACATATTTCAATGTTCACCACTTAGTAACGGCTAGGAAGTGGCGTCACTAACCAGTAACTACAGGTTACTAACCGAAAGGCAAATGATTTCTTACCCTGCGTTTTTTCATTAATAGTTAACCTCGTGATTAGGTAACCATCACTTTGTAGTTAACCTCATAGTTAACTTTAATACCGTTTCTCATTGTTGGATGAACCTGTAGTTCTGTAACCTCTGGTTTGTCTATTAGTTTCTTCAGTTGGTATGCATGGAACTGTCAAAAGTGAAAGTTGTGTAGACGACTGTTGACATTTGGCGGTAAACAACAAGGCAACATAATCTCTAAATCAGAACGTGTTATCATTATCAAGTAAACTCTGATCGAAAGTAACCCTAATAAACGAGTTTTCGCATCGTAGCTTTGCCTTGCGTATAAATATGGCATCTAATAAAAGATGTTCAAACTTCGGTTCGGAAGAAGTGCAATTGTTAATTACACTTGTGAGACAACATCAACATGTAATAGAATGTAAAAAGAGTGGTCACCTCACCTGGAACAAAAAGGAGGAGACTTGGCAAAATATTACAAACATGTACAACGCTAGAAGTGGGAAGGAATTTAGATCTGTCGCTGCTCTTAAACAAAAGTATAATAATTTAAAAAAGGGAGCTAAAGAAAAAGTCGCGGCAGAGAAACTAAAAACCCATAAAAATGGATTGACAGCCACTAATATTACAGGTAAGAGAAAGAATCTAAATATTATGTCATCTATACATCACAGTAAAATTTAACCTTATAGTTACGGGAAATAGTAATAATAAATCTTCGGAAGATGAAATTGGCAATAATAAGTCTGCAGAAGAAGATGTTGGCAATAATAAGTCTGCAGAAGAAGATGTTGGCAATAATAAAGCTTCAGAAGACAATGTAGTATTGATAACTGTTATTTCTGAAAACTCTGACAGTGCCTTCATTAATTGGGATACTGTTTCAAATGAGTATAATAGCCAATCAGAAGATAAAAATGAAAGAAGCCCGCATGAGCTGGAGCAGCAATTCAACGTTTTGAAAAAAGAAACAAAGAGAAAACTAACAAAAAATAAAAAGGAGTTTACAATAACTGGGGGAGGAGAAGCTGAACTGGAAGAAATAACAGATAATGATCAAATTATCATCGACATGTTGGGAACTCAAGTTCATGGTTTACCCAGTGTACTGGATTGTGATGGTAAAAGTGCATTATCATTGTTATTGTTTGTACAGTTTGTTTTTTAGAAGAATCTGCTGCAAATGGTCCTTCACCTTCAAACGAAAATTGGTCGACATATGTTCCTTCTCAGTTGAAAACTCCCAAAAATAAGAAATTAGCAATAACAACCAACGAAAATGTATCAGCGAAAAGGACCAAATTTTCCAGCAAATTAATAACTGAAAAAATTTCTTTTATTCAGCTTCAAAAGGAAAAATTTCTGGAAGAACATGCTTTGAAAATGGATATTCTCGGTTTGAAAAAACAACTGCTCTTGAAACAATTGTCTGAAAAATGAAATATATTAACAGCATTACTAACAGTATTCTATGTACATAAATGTATTTCAAATAAACTATAATCTTGCAAAGTAGTCGTTAATTAAATTGTTTCGCGTTATATAGTTTATTCCATTTCGTCGTATATGTTGAGGAAATGGTGCTGGGATGTTGTTATTTACTAACTCTATTGCTCGAGCTTCATGTCTTGTGACGGGGGGTAATATTTCTCTTTCATCAATAGCAATATTATGTAATATTGCTGTGGCCACTATTACAGCTTGGTTTGTTTCCACTTTTAGTTTTAGTCCTAAAGCCAGTCCGGGAAAACGTTGCTTCCATACCCCATATGAACGTTCAACTACATTTCTCGTCCGAATCAACGACTCGTTAAATAAATTCTCAGCTTGATTATTTACGTTTTGCAAGGGAGTTATCAGGTAAGGTTTGATAGGATAACCACTGTCACCAACTAAAACTGCGCTACCGTTATAACCAAAAGTACCAGTTTCAAATGATCTGAATATCATCGAGTTTCTAAAAATATGGGCATCATGACTGGCGCCAGGCCACCTTGCTACAATATTCCGTATTTTCAAATCAGCATCGGCAATGGTTTGCACATTTATTGAAAAAAATTGCTTCCTGTTTCGGTAAGTTTCAGCATTTGGGCCACCAGGCGATTTTATTTTGACGTGACTACAATCTATAGCCCCTATACATTTTGTAAATCTGGCAATATTAAAAAATTTCTCTTTACAAACGGTGATCTCCTCTTCAGCATGTGGCATGTAAATATGATCAGGTCCAAGTGTGGCAATGGCCCGTGATACTCTCTTAATTGTTTTGCTACAAGTGGACTTATGTACTCCTACAAAATCTCCAGCTGTTCTTAAAAAACATCCAGTTGCATAATACCTTAATGTTAATAATACTTGATTTTCGGCGCTTAGGGCATCATTTCTGTAAAGTGAGTGAGACAGTAAAAAATTACTTTCCAAAAAACTTTTAATGAACCTAACCTACCTATCTGTTGGATGTTCTACATCATGCTGTACTTCGTCAACAAGTCTCATCACAGTTTGTGGAGACAGTCGAAAACGGTCTACAAACTCATCGTGGTCCCACATTTCAAAGTGATTAATTCTTTCGCGTACTAGTTTTGGCCTTCTTACGATAACTCCTTCGTCACTGTATGCGTTCACATCATAATCATTCATATTTTGTACTTGAGGATTAGATGTAAAACTTAAATAATACCATGAAATGTAGACTGAATTTTTAACTATCACTTTAACAACAGCTAATTTCTTTGGTTAGAAAAATTTAACAGTTAACCATAAACTTGCAGATAACTACAAATTGAGAAACACTTCTAATTCCCCAACCAAAGGTTATCATGTAACCATCAGTTAACTATCGATGAAAAAACGCACCCTTAGTATATTTGATGTCTAGGGAGTTAACAAAGTTAAATTTTGAGTCTGACGTTTAATAAGTATCCAACTAGCAACATTAGAAGACTAAAATATTTAAAAAAGTTATTGAAATAAGACATTTAGCTGTACTAGTTTTTGTTTGTAAATTCCACACACCTACTCTTCATCCAGAGGCAGTGGCGGCTCGTGAGTTCAATAACAGGTGAAGTAATGTCGGCAAATTCCATCTCCTCCCTCCCTTATTAGAAACATTAATGCGTATGTATTATTACTTTCCGAGCGAAAAATTTGAGAAACATGAAATAAAATAGTCATTAATTGAAGAGAAATTTAAGGTGAATCATTGCTTCACTTGATTTATCAAGAAACCCGCCACTATCCATTAAAAATGTGTACGTACGAAAGAAATCGCTAGTTCTTTAAATAATTTGCAGGCTTACAATAAGTAAATTAATGTTACCGACATAAATAAAAAAGTTTAATTTATCAAATTTGGTATATTACATTAACACACTATGACCTAACAGCTTACGCTAAAAACCATCCTTCAACCATGTTTATAAAGGTTGTCCTCTCTTGTAAATTTTAGGTTAAAATGTGCTGCAAGAGAAATTACCAGGAGGGTTGAAGGATGGTTTTTAGTGGTAGCAGTTAGTTCATGGTGAGTTAATGTAATACAGTCAATTTAACTCCATACTGCGCACCACAGACGAAGTGATACAACTACATTTAAACACCACAATGTTAATGGCAAACCTTTATTTATTACCACTGACCATAGTAGACTTATATGGCTACATTATTAATGGCAGGGAAAGTATATAACTCAACAAGAATTTGGAGATATAGTTGGACATCTCTCAGATAGCAATTTCCATGAAAACACAAGTTTTCCACCAGAAATTTGAAACATGAAAACCCCAATATCTTTTTTCAAGTACTTCTTTGACGAAAAGCTTATATCAACGATAGTGGAGGAATCTAATTTCTTTTTGGTACAAAAAAAAAACGTCAGCGACCAGCCATTATAGACGAACAAGACATCCTTAAATTTATTTTGGTACACAGGGAAGAGTGGGGTAAGATGACGGAGTGGGTAAGATGACGAACAACCACAGTTTAGTGGTACACGTGGATGTCTGCTTTAATTTACTACACTGCCATCTGTTAGCCACGGACAAAGTAACTCACAAAGATTTGTTTGGAAATGGTAGGTTTTAAAGCATGTTGTAGATGTTTTTCAAATAGCGAGTGTTGCAAGTTTCAGTGTAACGGAAATAGCCGTTTCTGGAGAATAAAAGGTAAGGTGAAGAACATTGCTGCATTATTTGTATATTGGACACTGTATTGAACATATATGTTGCACTGATTTGAACTGGCATTACTAAGCAACTCAAATTTGACTGAAGATCATTTCCCTAACATCAAAGGGTAAGATGACGGGGATAAGTTGACGAGTTCGTCATCTTACCCCACTGTGACGGCTTTTACTCTTTTCTACATTTTTACAGAATGCCGCGTAAATACGAAAGAAAAACTACTGGACGCTCTTGGAATGAAGATGCACTTATTGCAGCAATACAAGAAATCAGGGATGATGGTACGTCATGTTACAGTGTGTCTGTCCAATACGACATACCTGAAGCTACACTGCGGCGTTATGTTAAAAAAATAGACAATGGTGAAGTAATTGCTCCCCACGGAGGTCGATTTAAGCATACATTTAATTAAGAACAGTCTAAAATTCTATTGGAATATATAAAAGACAAAAGAGGATTCGGTCATCCTGGAATTAGTCTAAGAAAACGTGCTTATGATTTTGCTGAAAAGAATCACATAGAGCATAGATTTTCCAGAATTTCTAAAATGGCTGGCAAAGACTGTCTGTTCTCGCTTATGTCAAAGTACAAGCTCAGCTTGAGAACCCCTGAAGCAACAGCTGTAGGTCGTCTTATGGGATTTAATCGGGTCTCCGTTTCCAAGTTTTTCGAAAATTTAAAGGAAGTTCGTTCAAAGTATGGATTCACACCCAACAGAATTTATAATGCCGATGAATCGGGCATATCAACAGTCCCTAGCAAGCTGCCAAAGGTCCTAAGTCCAACTGGAAACAGGCGTGTCTCAAAAATTGTCAGTGCTGAACGAGGGAAAAATACAACTGTAGCCTGTGGTATGAGTGCCACTGGTCAATTCATTCCACCTTTTTTTGTGTTTGGTCGTGTTTGTATGAGAGAGGAACTGTTATAATGTTATAATGTTACTGTATAAAACTTCTCCAGGTTCTGACGGGACAGCTCAAAAAAATGGGTGGATGTCCAGTGAAACTTTTCTAAAATATTTGCAACATTTTGCTAAACATGCCAAACCTTCACTTGAAGAACCAATTCTATTTATTGTAGACAATCACTCCTCTCATATTTCTCTAGATGGTATTAACTTTTGTCGAGAAAATGGAATTGTGATGTTGGGTTTACCACCTCACACCTCACACCGTTTACAACCTCTTGATGTTGGACTCTTCGGTCCACTAAAAACCTACATGAGCCAGGCCTGTGATTCTTTTTTGGTCAACAATCCTGGAAAACAAATTGGTGATAAAAATATTGGCCAGGTCTTCTGTCAGGCATATCTCAAAGCGGCAACTGCAGGAACAGGTGTTAAAGCTTTTCATAAGTGCGGCATTGTACCATATGATCCATCAGTATTTACTGACGACGACTTTGCACCGGCAGAAACAACAAATAGGGAATTGGTGTCAGAAGAACAAAATCCTACAACTTCTCAACATGCTTCAAAGGATGACTCGTCTGATGATGATGATGATGATGATGATGATGCTCCACTGGCCAATTTATGTCACTCGAATACAATTTTTGAGCCTCCTTCAACTCCTACCAAAGAGCTTCAAGCAAATCAAACTTCAGAGGATTCAACTCTAAATAAAGTGACCCAGATGAATCAGGATTCTCCAAAAGTTTGCTGTCGTTACGCAGTTTCTCCGTACAGTATCAGACCACTTCCCAAAGCCGAAATAAATGAGAAACGTAAAAGCCGTAAAATGGTTTCATCGGTTTTAACCAGCACCCCAATAAAACAGCAGTTAGAAGAAAAACACAACGAACTGAAAAAAAAGGATGCCAAAAAACGAAAACTTTCTATATCAAAGGAATTAATGTCAACAAAGTACAAAAGAAAATGTGCAAATGTTGGAAGTCTTGGAATCGCAGGGGATGTACAGGATGTATCATGTCCTGGATGTTGACCCTCCAACAGAGGAGTGGATTCAATGTGGCACATGTTCCAGTTGGTGGCATGAGGCCTGTTCTGACTCTTCCGGTAAAGGAGGCTTTAAGTGTGATTTATGTTAAGTTCGCCTTCTTACCCCATTATGCTCGTTAACTATCCGATCTCTGAGGGTAAGATGACGAAACTAAATATTTCCCAAAAACTTTTTTTTGTAAGATTTTGGATTTTGTTTATAGATAAGCGAATACTGTATTTTGTTCCTTAGACACTGGTGAAGATACTGTTACGTTTCTTACTTAATATTAGACTTGTACTTATACTATATGATTTTTTTCCCTTACTGTCACCATCTTACCCCACTCTCCCCTATGCCAGGAGTTATTAGTCATTCATATTTGGTTTCGACAAGGTCAAACAATGAGTTACAAAAAATTTTTGAAAATCAGACGATATCTATATTTTAACCGTAATGCAAATATGAAACCAAGGTATCATCGTAATCGTAATAGGCCACCGTCATCATGGATGGATGCATAAACTCCGGCCTGTAATGAATAAATTAAATGAAAACTTCCAATCTGTTCCACTGCAGCAATATCTTTGCGTGAATGAACAGTTATGTGCAAGAAAGGAAACGCATTATATGAAGCAATATTTGCCCTCAAAACTCCACAAATAGGGTTACAAACTTTATGTACTATGTGGAACAGATGGATTTTCATATAAATTTGACAAGCCTAATTTAAGATCATGTTCCAATATAGTAATACGTTTATGCAGAAATATACCGCATAACAAGAATAACAGAATATAATTTGATAATTTTTATATGTTAATTCAGTTAGCTGTCCGTTTGGGGCGAGTTGTTGACTACTTTGCCTAAGAACCACAAGAAGGAATAGAATTCCTAATCGTAAAATAGAAGAACGGGGTAGAAGTATCAGCTGTTATTTCAAAAAACAACAAAATAGTTACTCTTTATCTTCCTTAACTGGAGAATTACCATTTTATATAGTTGAAACGGTTTGACAGGTAGGCGAAGAAGACATCAACGTAACATGTCCGAACCTAGTCACGAAATACAGTCGGCAGTTGGGAGGTGTCGACTTACTGCGATTATTTTACAATTTGATTAATATGACAATCATAAATTCCTGGTTATTGTACAGAAAAATCAGAATAAGTCATTGTGAAAACCACCAATTTCTGGCAAAATTCCTGCCGAAATTGCCTTTTACTTGTGCAACAATGGAAAAGCTTCCCCATGGTAAAAGAGGAAAACCCAAGTGATCTCGAGAAATTACATCAATATTTGTTAAGGATTTTTAAAATTATTTTTCCCATGTTCGTGGACCAAAACTACATTGGAAAACAGTTTTTACTTCGCATATAAAGAATTAAATCTAAGTAATTTCTCTGGCAGCATATTTAAACATAAAACTTACAATAATAGAGCACAGCCCCTAAAATCAGGATTTCAGAATAATTTTTACTGGTAGCTAATGATGCATTGACATAGGATACCAAATTTGAGGAGCCTTTTTCATCCAATTTCACAAGACAGAACTACCTTTTACTTTAGGGTTGTGTGATGGTTTTTGATGGCAGAAATAAAATTTTAACGTAACCTTCTTTTAAAGAATTTTATTAATTTATCTTTTTTATTTGCGCCGGTAGTATAATTTTTTTTCCCGACCCGACCCGACCCGACTCCAATACAAATTTTGGCGGGGTTCAACGTGAAGGTCAATGTAACGTCTTTACAAAACTTCAAGAGGGTTTAGAAAGACAAATTGTTGGTGTGGGCTGCGCAGCGCGTATCGCACATAACGCAGTTCAAACCGCAGCAGATTTGTTACCAGTGGACAAACTACGATCCTCATGTACCATGGAGACACAAACGCCCAAAACGGGCACTATTATAAGAAGAAAGTCTAGTTAGTTAGCGATCGATACTCTCATTTTTCAAGACGAATCACATTAAGATTAGTAGTAAAAGGCTGACTCAAAGTAAACCAAGAAGAAGAAGAAAGTTACCAGTGGACGTAGAACACATAGTTACGAAGATTAATTCATACTTTTATATATACACTGTGCGGGTAGAAAATCTTAAAGATTTTTGCGAAGAAGCAGAGATACAATACAAAAGAATGTTAGGGTACAGTAAAACAAGATGGCTTGCACTTTCGCCCGCAGTTCCTTAGATGATTAGTAATAAATAGTAAGAAAGATTCGCAAACGTTTGTCAAAATGCTTTTCCACTGATACTGACAACTTATTCAAGAATAAATATCATGAATTTCTGCATGAATAAGTTGCCGTCATTTAAAATTTAAATATATTCACACAATGATCGAACTACATTTTCAATTTCTTTTTTTTAAGTAAATTTTGTATCACTTCTATTTATGCGTTATCGGTGATTAGTAGGAGGCGGACATGACTAGTTTAAACTACGACGAAGTTACAATGGAGCAAAGAAATAATATAAACAATACCCACTTACTGAATAGCACTAATTCATATGGTGACCTGCTACATCTGTTTACGCCCGAGAAGTGCCCGAGAATGAGAGCAAAAAATGCCCATAAATAAGGAATTTATGAGTAAAATCCTTTCTACATCGGCGTAGATGGGAGCATGAGGGGTTTTTAAAATTTAATATATTTACTTTATATTTCGCAAGAGAAAGAATGTAAATATGTATACAGGATGTCCCAGAAATAAAAAGACGGAGTAGCAGGTATGTAAAGTCCGAACACAAACAGGCCCAAATATACCGCAATAAAGAAGAAATTAAAAATTTAATTTTCTATGTTGTTTTTTAGATAAAAAATTACATTATGGACCTGGCACAGAATGTATGTTTATAAATACACGTAAGAATGCTCATTTGTAAATAGAAACGAACACGCATTCATAGAAAAATACGCTTTTACGTATTTGTATAAAACGGGAAAAAACCGTTAAATCGTACTCATTCATATAAAACATATTTTTTGCCCGATGCGTCTAAATAACGCAGCTATGTAGTCGGTTGTTGACCCAGATGGGCGACGCACTTTATTGCAGACAATAAAAGATTGTTTTTATTTTTAAAATAGGAAGGTTGTTGCTCTTTAATGTATTTGTAGTCAGAAACAGCTGATTATTATTATTTTAGAATATTCAATAAATCGTAGTAAATATCAAGAATGTAATTATTTTTTTCTAGCAGGTGTAAAATTAAAGTAATTAATGGTTTGATATTTATTATGAAGTATCTATTCCTCCTCCATTTTTTTTAACACAAGTAATATGGTGGCTCTGAAAAGGACCGATTGTGAAAGTGTAGCAGGTGGATATTTAGTTCAGGGTCGGCATAAGGCGAATTGAATTCTTTATTATTTTTTTTCTGCCGTCTGCGCACGAATAAAGACTTGATATTTTGAGGGTACGTTTTTACACAATCTAGCTTCCGATTTCTGCTACTCCGTCTTTTTATTTCTGGGACACCATGTATACTTACAGTTATTTAGTTTCAATAACATACGCGTACATTTTTAGTTATCACTTATTTAGATCTAGAACGTTGTTTATGTTACTTTTTCTGATATGAAAATGAATTGTCAGTGATTCCGAAAATTATTACAAAGTCTGTTAAATATCGTTACAGAATGCCAAAATATCGCACGTTCGTCACTTAGCTTTGCTAAAACATCCACAGAAATAGTTTTTATGCAGAGAATTTCGATAGTTTACAAAATTTCGTTACATGTTTAAATGACGATGTTCGAAGTATTTCTGAGTGCAAGGAACTAACACAAATCCCAAATTTAAAAAATCAGTTGTTATTCCTTCAGGAACACTTTGGAAATTTGCCTAAACTAATTACATATTTTGAAAATCGAATCTCAATTTAAAAACCACATTAGATGTGGCTATTAATAATTTCAAAAGTATTCCAAGTGACTTCGGATGTGGCTTTCGGCAAAAGTTACACGCAGTTTTTAATAGAAATCTAGATTTAATAACATTGCGGAAATTGTGTATGCTAAATACGCTGAAATAAAAAAATATTTCCAGTACGCACCTATAACCAGTTGCGATGTAGAAAGGACGTTTTCTATCTACAAGGATGTACTTAATTCAAAGAGAACAAGTCTTACAGAAGAGAGAATGAACAAATAATAAGGTATTTTGTATTTTATAGATCACCAGCTACTTGTTATCCGTGTATATAAATAAAATTAAAACCTCTTTAAAAATACAACATTTCAATAGTGCGCCCATGGGTGATGAGTCATCAACCGCTCGTGTCTGCCCCCTAGTGATTAGTTTCTCTACTCTGGGTGAGTCATTTTCAAACGTAACGAAACACCGGTTGAAAATGACAGTCACCAGAGTTGCAACCAGTCACGGACAGAACAAAAATAAAAGTGGCAAAAACGGTGTATTACTTTTATTATGAGAATTACATAATTTTTACCATTAGTTTTTTTTTTAATTGAAATTGTTTAATACCATTTGAATTCTTATTTATTTGCGTGATAGTATTTCTGTTCAATTAGTAAACCTTTACAATTTAACATTTTGAAATTAATATTATATCCATTATACCTATATAACTATCTCTTTCAGTATAACGATTGCAGATATTTCTCTCCGAACAAGCATTAAGGTCATGCTATAGCACACACCAAGATCTCTAAACAGAGTATTTTATTGATTTCATCCCTTAACAATATTTTCTTGCACAGCTCAATAATAGGTTTTTACTCTTTGTATTTATTCTATATATTTGATATTAAGCAAACCAAAAACAGGATATCCTTGTTTACGCTATATGATCTATATGTACGTTTTTTCATGATATTTTTAAAAGCGGAGGTGAAAATATAATAATAAATATTGTCTTTAACAATAACGATTAGTGATCGGAAGTCAGGTTTACATTCCGTGACTGGACTTAAATAAATAATGTAATTCAAAATTGGGTACGGTAATGGCAGTAATACAATAATACGTAACAAGTTTACATTATGTATGTAATGATTTTTTCCAACTCAGGTTCGTCTTGCCTTCAATAAAGATGTTTACAAGTTACGATATGTATATAAAAGTAGTTGGATCTATCGCATAATTCTGGGGTCGTGGAAATGCGGACTTCTGCGCCAAAAGTATTTTAGTTAAATCGTAAGTATTGTGCGTAGTGTTGTTTACTTTTATTAGTTGCTTGCCGTTCACATCCGTCGCTAGATGCTGTCGAAAGGTGGATAACAGATTTGCCAGCCCTAGAATTTCGGTGCTCAATTTCGATGCAAAATTTAAATTTTTAATGTAAATATCTTCTGGATGAAGACTAGTGTATGAAATTTACAAACAAAAACTACTACAGTCTTAGTTCAATAACCTTTTTTAAAATATTTTAATCTTCTAATGTTGATAGTTGGGCAGTTATTAGACATCAGTGTCAAAATTTAACTTTTTAAAAATTATAAATACATACTTTACATAATATAAGAAACAGCAGTTCAGTGTGAAGATTAAAGTTTTTGTATCCTATTTGTTAACTGCACAATTTTTACGACATTCTATATGATTGTGAATCCTAGGTCTGAATATGATATTCAGACTCTGATTTTCTTGTAATATTACACAATTCACATTTTCTTGTTTCCTATTATTTTTTTTTCACCTAAAAATTCAGAACTTAACCGTACCAGTAACACGTAAATGGTCGCTGTCGTCAGTGAAATTAATAATTTTTGGAAAGGTGTTAAAAATAACAGATAGCAAAGGGGCCATAATACATTCCTTGGGTACTCCAGAAATTACATCCAATACGTTCAACAATTAAACATTTGGCAACATAGGTAACTCTTTTCGAATAAAACCAGTTGATGTATTTATTATCGTGCATATTTGAGTTTAAAAAAAATTACTTTAGAGGAATAGGAAGGAATCCTGCCCCCCCTCCTTCCCCCGCTCACACACATAAACAAACACACAGAGAGAGAAAAATCGCGATTATGGTCTATAGTTTTGCTTGGTAAGTGTTAACTATGTTGCCATTTTATAGCTAATGGTGTTCAATGGTGTAATCAAATAAACCAGTACTTGGACTCATTCTTGTTAAATAGAAGCATGCTGATTTTTCTTAAATAAACTGTTTTTTAAGAAAATAAGAATCAGACAATCTGCTATGACTTTAAAAAGCTTTGAAAATGATGTTAACTGACTGACTTAAAACCGAAATATGCTATTATAGGAGACTCGTAGTGGTTCACAAATTATATGGAAAGAATTTTCATTACTCCAAGGTTATATTATCAATATGTAAAGGATGCCCATTTCTCATTTCGAGGAAACCTCTCAAATTCATTCGAGTGACAGGTTAGAAATTATAAGTATGTATTTGAAACTATTTTGATTATGCTCTTGTGATTGTACAGAAAAGACAATTAGTGGAAAATTCATTGTTGCTTGAGGCGCATATTTTAAAAATACTTTAAGCCCTGACGCACTTCCGGTTTCACCGGAAATGCATGAACTTAATTTTTGTAAATGACTCCCTCTATATATTTTTGGATTTTCTAGTACTGGATTAATTTGTATATTCAACTGTTTTTTCTTTTTCAAAATTGAGCTAATAGTTTTTGAGTTATTAATTATTTTTCTTTTTGGAAATATTTGACCAAAACACGTGTTCCGAAAAAAATCATTTTTACATTGTTTTTAAAAGTAAAAACATTAACTTTATTGGTGCTTGTAGCCAAAAAAAATTCTGCATCATTTGGTATAAGTTGCACTCGACAATACCTCAAAAAAACTTTGTTTTTTCTAAGCCTACTTTCCGAAAAGCATCGTTATTAGTTATCATCAAAATGAATTATTCTTATGAAGAGTTAATAGATATGATTGATATTTTGGGTAAATCTGAAAGAAACTGTTTGCTATCATCCAGACTTTATGCACAGCAATCCCTGGTAGAAGTCAACCGAAGCCAGAAACCTTCGAAAGTATAAAGGGACGGTTTGAGTGAACAGAAAGTATTGAATATGAAAGAAAGAGCGGGAAAAGCAATAACTGGTGATGATAAGACGTTTATGGTACTTGCGAGTGTAGTCGAACACCGCCATACTAGTACTACGAAAATTAGTTCTCAGTTAGATAATATGTCAAATTTGAGAATTCAGAATAATTAGAAAATATGTAATTCATCCGTAGCATATTCATACACAGGGTTAGATAAAATAAATTTTCAGAACCGCTAACATTTTTGTCAATAGGCAGCAGATAAATTAGCCTGACTCTCTCAATTTGTTGTTGTTTACCGACGAAGCCAGCTTCTATTAAAATTGATACGCTAATCGTCACAATTTTCGTTATTATAGCACATAAAACCCCTCACTTGTGTGTGCTGGAATAGTGGATATTTACATAATTGGACTTTATTTCTTTCACGAAAATGTTAATGAAAAAGAATATCTTCGTTTTCTACGGATGAATTTTCAAAACTTTTTGAAGACATGAACATGAAAATCAGAGAAGCGTTTACAAGAATATGTCGAAACGTTTTAGTATTCTGTTTTTGGAAAACAGAATACTCACTTGCATTGGACAAAGTTGTGGTTATGTTGAACATATCCTTTAATGAAGTTTGTCTTTCTTACTTTTGATTGTTGTTACGTTGCTCAATAGTCTTAGGTTATTTAAATTGCGTTATTTTGTTGCTAAATTTTTTTCGATCAGTTTATAATATTGAAAAACTACAGCCATGTATTATGAAGAGCTTTAACAATGAAAGAATACGAGCCATTAGGCAAATTAAATTGAAGATAGCAGCATTGTTTCATGCACCTTTTAGTGGGGCGGCATCTTCAAATATGTCAGTAAACATAACCTTTATTTTATTTTATTGTTAACCAGTAGTATAAAAAATTAAATACTGCAACTGGACATTACCGAAATTAAACATTTGAAATGCGATGCTCTTCAGTCTGTAAAATTATTACTTTTGGGATAGTTGAATTTAACCTATACTTTGTTTAACAGTTGACTAAGGAAGTTGGACCCCATTCCAGCCTTCCGTTGGTTGAACGAATATTTGGGTGCATAGAACAACAGCGCTCGTTGTTGTTTATTTGACCGCTAATTGCTCCTATAGTGATTATCTCAGAAATCACAAAAGTTGCACTGGGTTTTCCGTTAAAAAAAAGTTTTTGGTATGTGAAAATTTCGAGAAGTAGGCTTTGAAAAAACAAAGTTTTCTGAGGTATAATTGTCGAGTGCAACTTATACCAAATGATGCAGAATTTTCTTGGCTACAAGCACCACCAAAGTTAATGTTAATTTACTTTTAAAAACAATGTGAAAATATTTTTTTTCTAAATACGTGTTTTGGTCAAATATTTCCAAAAAAAAATTAATAACTCAAAAACTATGGGCTCAATTTTGAAAAAGAAAAAACACTTGAATAGACAATTTGAAGCATTAGTAGAAGTCAAAAAATATATAGAGTGTCATTTAAAAAAAAATAGTTCCGTGCATTTCCGGTGAAACCGGAAGTGTGTCAAAACTTAAAGTATTTTTAAAATATGCGCGCCACAAGCAACCATGAATCTTCTACTAATTGTTATCTAGAAGACTAAATTCCTTCGAATATAAGAGCAGCTGCTAATGCTGCAATGGAAGATTTACTGCCAAGCAAATCTAAAGACACTTCGCTACTGAAGAAAAACGTTTATATTAAAGTTTTCCTAATTAACTGCATATTCAGCTTATTTTTAAGCTACAGGCACTTTTTATTATTTATTTAAAAAATTAGTTGTGCCTACCACACGACTTTCTTATACGTATGTAGTTTCAAATTATAGAATTTTAAGAATTTTTATAATAATAATAATAATAATAATATTTATTAAATACTCAACAGATTAACATCCACAAAGGGTACAAAATTAACTATTATAAGTACAAATGCATAGAAGCTAAGGCAAATCTACATTTAAAAAATGGGGTGTGGCCACCACACGACTTTCTTATACGTATGAGCGTTTCAAACTATACAATTTTAAGAATTTTTTTATACAAAACTTATTCAAAATCCTATTCTAAGTACTTTCATTCTCTCAATAAATCGCTCTAGAATGCATACTTTGCAAGATATTATCAAAAAAGTGCTCCTCGCTAAGAGTAAAAGTGCTACTTCCGGTCCGAATTTTGAAATTTCATATATACAAAAAATCAAAAAACTGATTTTCGATAAGAGTAAAAGACCTACTTCCGGTAGGAATTTCGAAAAACTTTTAAAATAAAATTATTTTCAATTTTAATTTTAAGTATATATGAATTCTTTATAAATTTGTTTAAACTTAATAGTTGACGAAATATTGTCAAAATTCGATTTTTTCGCTGAAGTAAACTGCTACTTCCGGTCTACCGATTTTACTGAAAAACTAATCAGATCTCAAGAGGGAGATTATACACGTAAATACAAAATTTGGAATTGATATCTACAGCGGTTTGACTGCACTCGTGATAGATAGGACATGGTTGGAAAGTATAAATTTCTCATCGAATGTTACACCCAAATCTTTAATTGTTGACTGTCGTGAAATGCTGACATTATCAATCACGTATTGGGATGCAACCCTACCTACAGATCTTCCTTGAGAATGACACAACAAAACACTTATCAGTATTCAAGAGAAGATTATTGCGCAGACGCCATTGCTGTATGTTATTAAGATTGTCCTGCAGAAGTGTAATGTCAGACGAAGAGCGTATGGTATTGTATATTTTAATTATATAAAAATTATTCAAAATCCTATTATAAATACTTCTATTCTCTTAATAAATCTCTTTAGAATGCATACTTTGCAAGATATCAAAAAAGTGCTACTCGCTAAGAGTTAAAGTGCTACTTCCGGTCCGAATTTTGAAATTTCATATATACAAAAAAATATTGCAAATCCAGTTCTAAATACTTTTGTGCTCTCGATAAATATATATAGAATGCATAACTTACGACATATTTGCAAAAGATCGCTATTCGATAAGAGTAAAAGTGGTACTTCCGGTCTGAATTTTGAAATTTTTTTTATACAAAAGATATTGGAAATTATGTTTTAAATACTTTTATACTCGTAACGTACTTGTCTAAAAATCATACTGGTCTGATTTTTACTGTCATCGGCCAGGGAAATTCGATTTTCCTGATCCAAAAATGTTCAGTAAAGTGGCGAAATACGGGCGATTTCAAAAAAAAATAAAAAAACGCAATTTTGTAGAAATAAAATAATTTCTTTAAAGTACTCACCTAATACTAGATTGAACTATTGATAAATTACTTAATCGTCTTCTTCCTCTTCGTCGAAGGAGAGTAAAGATGTTTTCGCTTTCTTCGACTTGTGTTGGTCTTCGGAACTTCTCTTACTTCTTTTACTTACTTCCTTAGAATCAACTTTCGATTTAGCTTTGAATACTATTGGTTTAGATAAATCTGCGGGGGTTAGTTCTTCTTCTGCAAGAAAATTTTGTATTTGAAAACAAAAGGAATTCGTCCTTGGAAATTTAAATTTTCCGCGTGAAATTTGTCGATAACTATGATAAATAAAAAGAGTTTATGCCTATACTGATGTTATTTTGAAAATTATTCCATAATATAAAACTTTTGAGCAATTTCTTTAAATAAAAAATCTTTTTTGTTAGTTGATATGCAATAAACACAAAATATAAGGTCAGAAAGAGCTTTTATATATATATATAAATATAAACTTTTAAAATTATGTTTCGTCTTAAAATTAAAAACACTATACGCGGTGATCCAAGTATTACCGCCAGCGCATCTTATTTATAAAGAAAAAAGAATCAAATTTTAATTTAAAAGAAAATCTGCAAAATGTGTAAAATGTATCAGTGGCAGTCAAAAAAAAAACAATAAAAATTTTCATGTTGGAATCGACTTTTTTTTCATTATTATGATGCAGATATTTTATGAAACATACTCATATAAATTAAAAAAAAAATTTAGCTTAGTTTCCCTTAAATTTGATGTAAAGTTTGGTTATTTATATAGCCGTTTATTAACAAATATGCTCGACAAAATTGTCAAGATCTTTGGGGGAGATACCGGCACCCCCACCATTACTCCAGCGAGCCACGCCTTAGGAGCCAAGCCAACCTTCGGCCACAACTTAAGTTTTACCGCCACCGGCAAAATAACCCTTATTTATAAAAAAAAAATATATATTTGGTTCAGGCTCGTATTAGATCGGTTAAGCTTTTAAAAATTGAAAACTTTTGTTAATGTATTTTTTATCTGCCACTGACATATTTTAAATATTTTGCAAAAGATTCTATTTTCTTTATAAATAAACCCCACTTTGGCGGTGGCGGTAAAACTTGGGTCACCCGGTATTTCTATATTAAATGCACTGTTGGATCACAACTCAACATTATATTAAAGTATTATAATACATATATGAATATTACAAAATACTACATTATATAAGTGTGATAATTATCACCAAATTATTGTTATTATTAATTCGTTAAAATGTTCTAAGCAGTACGCGAAAATAAACAAAAAAAAAAAAGAATTTGTTTGGTTTAACTTAATTTACTGTAAAATTAAAACAATTGCTTCACTACGCAGTGACTTCTCGAAGTAGAAAAATATATTAAATAAACAAAGTTAATGAAAAATGGCAGCCAATTTTGAGAAAAAAGTGACTTGGAAGAATTCGAAATCAGAAAGTTGAAAAGGTTATGTTAAGTCATGTTTTGAGCTTTTATAAAATCATTCATCAAATTCATTTGGTAGTGTGGGGTCCACACCACTTTATTATTATTTGTTGTCAATACAACAATGCAAAAGACTTAGGATCTCAAAAAGGAGCAAAAAGTAGCGGCTGATATTTGTTGCGTTAATAATAGATATTATAGGGATCATACGAGACAGAATATAAAATTAAAACTAATTGCTGATGAAGCCTGAAAACATACGCAAAAAGAATCTGCAATGCGTATTATAATTATTTACATATAAAATATTATAGTCCTATAATGTTTGATTATTTAAATGTTTATTTACTATAAATAGGTAACAAAATTGACTTGTTCTCAAAACTGATGTTTTGGCAGCCCTGACAACTGTGCGCCGTGTCTAATAAATAATGTTTACCATTGCTAACTTCCTTATTATTGAGGATATGTAGTTGGCTAAATTAGCAGATTGGTAGAATTTTGTGTTTTGATTGGTATTATGAAAACAAAAAAAATAATTAAACGCTTCATTTCCGAAAACAGTCTCTATAGTTTTACATACAGTAGATCTCGGTTATAGCGAATCACCGGTTATAACAAACTTCATTCCAATTCCCGATATTTTTCCTTATATATCAATGTTAAAATTCATTGGTTATAATGAACTCCGATATACCAATGATATAACGAACCTGGAAAAGCCGCATTAATAAAATATCCATCCGCAATAATTAACATTATATAATAATTAGGGGACGGACATGACCGGTTTAAACTACAACGAAGTTACAACGGAGCAAAGAAATAATGTAAACAACACCCACTTACTGAATAGCACCAATTCATATGGTGAACTGCAACATATGTTTATTAAGCCCGAGAATGATGAGAGCAAAAAATGCCCATAAAATAAGGAATTTATGAGTAAAATCCTCTCTACATCGGCGTAGATAGGAGCGTGGGGGGTTTTTAAAATTTATTATATTTACCTTATATTTCGCATATTTAGTTATCATTCATTTAGATCTAGAACGTTGTTTATGTTACTTTTTCTGATATGAAAATGAATTGTCAGTGATTCCGAAATTTATTACAAAGTCTGTAAAATATCGTTACAGAATGCCAAAATATCGCACGTTCGTCACTTAGTTTTGCTAAAACATACACAGAAATAGTTTTTATGCAGAGAATTTCGTTACATGTTTAAATGACGATGCTCGAAGTATTTCTGAGTGCAAGGAACTAACACAAATCCCAAATTTAAAAAATCAGCTGTTATTCCTTCAGGAATACTTTGGAAATTTGTCTAAACTAATCACATATTTTGAAAATCGAAATCTCAAATTAAAAGATGGATTAACCACATTAGACGTGGGCTATTAATAGTTTCAAAAGTATTCCATGTGACTTCGGATGTGGCTTTCGGCAAAAGTTAGACGCAGTTTTTAATAGAAATCCAGATTTAATAACATTGCGGCAATAGTGTATGCTAAATACGCTGAAATAAAAGAGTATTTCCAGTACGCGCCTATAACCAGTTGCGATGTAGAAACGACGTTTTCTATCTACAAGAATGTACTTAATTCAAAGAGAACAAGTCTTACAGAAGAGAAAATGAACAAATAATAAGGTATTTTGTATTTTATAGATCACCACCCACTTGTTATCCAATTATATAAATAAAATTAAAACCTCTTTTAAAAATACAACATTTCAATAGTGCGCCCATGGGCGATGAGTCATCAACCGTACGTGTCCGCGCCCTAATAATAATAATGCAATAACCTTGGTCGGTAATTCCCCGTCCTACGTTTTGCGTCTTTCATATTGCGTTTCTCGTGAGAGTGTCTCCACTGTGTTAATATATACCGGGTGTCCCGTAAAAAACGCCAACAATAATAACTCTGTTATTTATTGTCCGATTTTATTCAAACAAAAAGAAAGTTAATTTGCATCAAAAATGCTACAAAAAAGCTGTGTTTTGTTTGTTTTCAGTTGTTTTTATTAATGTCAAACGATAGTCAACTTTTTTATTTTAAATGGAAACAGATATATTTTTGGCTATATTCGGATTGGATTTTTTTTCTGAATTCAACAATGTATAAAATGTCTATTTTTGATAAACAATTATTGAAAAAAAATATAAAACACTTAATAAATTTCATCTTTGTATTCCATTATTTATAAATTTTGGAATGTGCCATGAAAAAACAAAAATGCGATAAACGTCAATAAACGTGTCTATTAAGTCTTATTTATTATTCTGCATGAACGTTTTGCCACAAAAAAAACTATATTCGTAAAAATGAATAACAATGAGTTAACAGACATGTTGCAAGTGTTTTTTGAATGTAATAAAAATCGTCTTCAAGCAGTTCGGCGTTACAGCGTTCATTTTCCGGACAGAGAAGTTCCAGATTCGAAAATATTTCAAAGAATTGAAACGAATTTGAGGAATTATGGATCATTTAAAAAACCTAAAACACAGCGACGTAGATTCGCCGAAGATACGGAATATGATGTTCTTCTTGCACTACAAGAAAATTCACGAACTTCGACTCGCGAAATTGCACATAATATTGGGGTATCAAAAACTACAGTCCATAGTATTTTAACCCTCCGTAAGTGTGGTGGGGTATGTCATACCCCAACACCAAGATTTACGTCTTGAAAGTAAATATTTAACAATCTAGCGACCTCTCACGTTCAGTAGCTTAAGATGAAACATATCCTAACAGAATAGACTCGTCATATTCTGTCTATAAACTGTCAGTTCCAAGTAAGGTGTCTTGCAAGTCGGTTTGGGTACCCTATACCCCAGAACACTATTCACGTAACTTTCTGTGTATCCGGATTTTGAAGGTAAATTACTATTTTTTTATTGTATTTTACGCCGATGTAGTAATTTTGATATTTTCTTTAGCAAAATGTCATATGAAGAAAACCAGCGAAATCTCCAGAGGTTATGGGAAGAGTTTGGTGGAGTTTCTGAGGCGGAATCTTTTATAGATGATGAGTCCGAAGATAATGAAGAAGGAGCTGCAGGAGAAGAAGAAGCAAGAGCTATAAGAGATGAAACAGCTCCTGCACGCGATGAAACAGAAGACAGAGAAGAAATATCAGGAGAAGAATCAGATGAATCGAGAGAACAATCTGATGATGACATAGAAAATGATGGCAGATGGCAACGATAACAGGTATTTTTTAGATAAGGATAAATCAAAATGGTCAAAGTTTCCCAACAATAGAAACGTAAGGACGAGATCTGATAACATAATATCTCATTTGCCTGGTGTGAAGGGAATTGCACGACATAAGAATACTGCGCTTGATTGTTGGCTGTTATTTTTTACAGAAGATATGTTGTATGACATAGTTAGATATACGAATGTCAAATTGGCAACCAAAGCCCCTGGATATGATGCAAATCATCAATATTTAGTCAAAGAGACTGACAAAACAGAAATTAAAGCTGTTATTGGCTTACTATATTTGGCAGGGTTATATAAGTCAAACCGACAAAACATCGCAGATCTTTGGATCTGGTACTGGCATGGCATGACCTGTTTCGTACAACAATGTCACAGCAAAGATTCTATATTTTGTTACAATCTCTGCGATTTGACAATATACACAATAGAGCGCAACGCAAAAAGATTGACAAGTTGGCAGCTATTAGAAGAATTTTTGATCATTTTGTTGACAACTGTAAGGCACACTATAAACCCAGTGAATACCTAACAATTGACGAGAAACTGGAGCCATTCAGGGAACGGGTGTCATTTCTTCAGTACATACCCAATAAACCCGCAAAATATGGTTTAAAAGTATTCGCCCTTGTCGACGCGAAAACTTATTATTGTGTGAACATGGAAGTATACGTCGGGACGCAGCCGGAAGGACCTTTCCGACAAAGTAACAATCCGCAGGATATAGTTCAACGTTTGATTGAGCCAGTACCGGGAACAAAACGCAATATAACTTTCGATAATTGGTTTACGAGCTATCCTCTCATGATCAATCTACTCGAAACGCATCGCCTTACATCGGTTGGGACAGTCAGGAAAAATAAACGCCAAATTCCATCAGCTTTTTTAGATATACGAACCAGAGAACCTCACAGTTCAACGTTTGCCTTCAAAAAAGATATCACGGCTGTGTCATACGTGCCACGAAAATCGAAGAGTGTCATCCTTTTTTCTACTTTACACCATGATGGCACAATAGTTGAAGAATCTCGCGATAAAGCATTGCCTGAAATTATCGACTTTTATAATTCCACCAAGGGTGGCGTTGATACCTTGGACGAATTATCTGCTAATTACAGCGTAGCAAGAAACAGCTGCCGCTGGCCTTTGACTTTGTTTTTTTCATTTTTGAATACCGCCGGAGTAAATGCACAAGTTATTTATAAATCCAATACGCAAAACTATAATTTGAAACGGCGTATGTTTTTGAAAGAACTTGGTCTACAACTTATATCCGAATTTCGAAATAAGCGAAGACAAAACCCTAAATTACGCCGAGGACTACGAGAGAGCCAGCCAGCAGAACGTCATGAACCTTCATCTAAACGATGCAGGAAAAGCAGTAGATGTTCTGTATGTCCAAGAAACAAAGACATATTACGTCTGTATGCAATGTGATGTTCCACTTTGCTTGGAACACGCATTTTTGAGCTGTGAAAATTGTGCCAAATTAGAACAGCCATAACTTCTGTACTTTTGGTGATATTGTTTCAAATCTTTTTTTGTGCTATTTGTTAGACTTTTTCCCAGAATCTTTTGTCAGTTCCATTTTGATCTTATGGGTTTAAAAATATTTTACGTCCAATAATGTTTGCTTATGTTTTTTTGGGAGCAGAATTGATGTTGTTTTGACATAATATTTATGTTTTTCAAATAAAGATTTTTAGAAACAATTTATTATTTTTATTCGACTGACAAGTAGGCAGAGAATCGTGTTTTACCAATGAAACAACCAATATTTCAAATTCTCTGCGCCCTAGGTAAATTTTAGTTTGGGGTATGACATGCCCCAGAACACTAACCATGTAACATTTTTCCGCCACACTAACGGAGGGTTTAAGAAAACACAAATTTAAACCGTACATAGCTCGAAAAGTTAATGCATTAGAACAAAATGATCAACGCCGAAGAATACAGTTTTGTCGACTTTTTTTAAATGCATTAGAACAAGACCGGAGTTTTTACAGAATGATAATTTGGTCTGATGAATGCAATTTTAGCAACAATGGTATTTTTAATAGAAACATACATCGACAATGGAGCCAAGACAATCCGAGATTTGTCATTGAAAATAATTTTCAAAGACGTTTCAGCGTAAATGTTTGGTGTGGTATTTTAGGCGATCAATTAATTGGGCCGTTTTTCATAGATGGTTGCTTAAATCAAGAAAAGTATCACACTTTATTAAACGAAAATCTCCAAAACTTTTTAGATGAATTACCTTTGGCAAACTTAAATAGAATATTTTATCAACAAGATGGGGCCCCCGCTCACAACGCCAGAGTAAATACTGATTGGTTGAACACCCAATTTGGAAATAGGTGGATAGGAACATCCGGTCCTATCGAGTGGCCTGCGCGTTCACCCGATCTTTCGCCTCTAGATTTTTGGTTGTGGGCTTATCTACAAGATCGAGTTTATTTGACACCTCCAGAAAATGTTGACATTTTAAGACAAAGAATTATTAACACTTGTCAAGAAATACCTGCCGTTTGTCTTTTAAATGCGACTCGTGGAGTAATTAGGAGATGTGCGTTATATATTGAACAAGGTGGCGGGCAATTTGAACAATTATTGTGAAGTGTTTTGTTTTGTTTTTTAGAATAATACTTATAATACTTACGTTTTCAATGTTTCATAGCACATTCGAAATGTTATACATAATTTATTAAAAACATGGTCAATTTTAATAAATGGTTTTCTTTCAATAATCGTTATAAAAAAAATATACATGTTATACATCGATGAATTCAGAAAAGAAAATCCAATCCGAATATTGCCAAAAATATATCTGTTTTCATTTAAAATAAAAAAGTTGACTATCGTTTGACATTAATGAAAACAACTGAAAACAACTACTTTCTTGTAGTATTTTTGATGCTAATTAACTGAGTTTTTGTTTCAATAAAATCGGACAATAAATAACGGAGTTATTATTGTTGGCGTTTTTTACGGGGCATCCGGTATAATGACAGCAGTCGATTTCGATTGTTTTGTCGGACAAATGTCTAAACTTTTTAGAAAATCTTGCACAATGGAAAGAAATATGCCAAGTAATACCTGAGATAGAAGATGGAAAACCGGTAGAAGAAACTTGTCGTGAAAGGAATAAATCTACGTCGGAACAATTTGGAAGAAGAGAAACGGAACCTTTGACATTTGAAAGTAAAAATATAATTGCTAAAAAATTACGAAAATCTCAGAAAGAAGACGTCTCATAAAAAGTGGTTCACGCAGCAAAGACTAATGAGAGTATCGAACCAAATGCTAAGTACTTAGGTGAAAGATTTACTTAGGAAAATACTTTCTGTACAATGATGGACCGATGGAAAAAAAAGTCATAACGTTTGTGCACGGAAAGAAAGACTTTGTTGGGTCAATTTCATAATTGAATTGAATTGAATGAAAGGCAAACAACTTACTTCACGGGTACTAACGGATTTTGTGTTGCTGCCATACGAATTCATAATTCATTTTAATCATTTACCAAACATATAGGTTTCGGTTGTTTTGAATAATCAATACTAGCAGTAGTAATGAATGTGTCCATTACTCATGAAAAGGCATCTGTCCTGGGAATCTTCATCCAGGGTAACTCTATAGACTAATAAATAATTTCTTTGATATTCATCCAGTACCAAAATACCGTAGTCAAATAAGACATAAAATTGGCAAAATTTTATGAAAAAATGACAATAGCTCAGCAATGTCTGTTATGTTCTTGGTGTAAAATTTATCATGCAAATCAAAATAAAGCAATAATTAGGATGTTTCATTTGAAAATCTTGACTTTTAGACAAAAATTTGTCATGTGATTTTAAACCAGTTTTCTTTTCAAGAAATTAGTAGTTAACATGCTTGCCTTGAATCATTGTCTCATATCTTTCCTCCACGCATTACCGTTAGCCCAAAAATTAGGCTGATGACTTTGAGCAGGTCTTGATTGTATGGCATAAAACTCGAATTTCACTTCACAACTGGTGGGAGCAACGATATTGGAAACCATTATTGTATGCTTTCACCGACAATCAAACGCTTACTCTATCAAAACCATGACATTAGTGGCTTCGTAAACAATCAATAGATGGCGCTGTATCCGTACAACTTTGTTCTGAGCTACCACCATTTAAATATAAGCAAACGTCCCTTACTTTTCGAATACAACTTGTATATTATACTGCTTCTGATTTCTCGTATACCAGCCAATAGACCAATTACATTACTAAACTATTATTATTGTAGGTTATAATTTTAAATAATTCTTCCGCATTGGCAAAATATATTCAATTTTTACTTTCTTATACGTAGTATAAGGAAATATTGTGATGATGAAAATTTTCGACCTCGAGATTTTGCAGATGTCCACGTTTTGAAGTCCCCTGATACCGAAAAAGTGGTTTTTAAAATATGTCTGTCTGTCTGTCTGTGACCACGATAGCGGTCAAACCGCTATAGCTATCAATTCCAAATTTTGTATTTACGTGTATAATCTCCCTCTTGAGATCTGATTAGTTTTCCAGTAAAATCGGTAGACCGGAAGTAGCAGTTTACTTCAGTGAAGAAATCGAATTTTGCCAATATTTCGTCAACTACTAAGTTTAAACAAATTTATAAAGAATTCATATGTACTTACAATTAAGTTTGAGACAAATTGTCTTTAAAAAGTTTTTCGAAATTCCAACCGGAAGTAGGTCTGTTACTCTTACCGAAAATCAGTTTTTTGCGAATATCTCGCAAGTCATGCTTTTTAGACAAGTACGTTACGAATATAAAAGTATTTAAAACATAATTTTCAATATCTTTTGTATAAAAAAAATTTCAAAATTCAGACCGGAAGTACCACTTTTATTCTTATCGAATAGCGATTTTTTGCAAATATGTCGTAATTTATGCATTCTATATATATTTATCAAGAGTACAAAAGTATTTAGAACTAGATTTGCAATATTTTTTGTATATATGAAATTTCAAAATTCGGACCGGAAGTAGCACTTTTACTCTTAGCGTTAGCACTTTTTTTCGAATATCTTGCAAAGTATGCATTCTATAGCGATTTATTAAGAGAATGAAAGTACTTAGAATAGGATTTTGAATAAGTTTTGCATAATTTTTTTTTTAAAATTGTATAGTTTGAAACGCTCATACGTATAAGAAAGACGTGTGGTAGCCACACCTCATTTTTTTGTAAGTTATTATATAATATCATATCATTGAACGGTTTTCAATGACCCAAACTCTACATAGTATTATTTATATACTTTATGTATGACGTGTATAAAATATTAAAAAGTGGAAATGCCTAAATATCCGTTTACCTTCTAATATTTGTGTGTGAAATTCGCGGCAAGGGATCCTGCTTACACGATAAAGATTAGATTAGATGTGAAAAATGTGCGGCACTATTAATAGCATCTATTGTAGTGCATAAAAGCTTACTACGTCATAAATTTCATAAATTCCCAGTTTGACAATAAAATATTGGGACAAATGAAACCGAAGGCAATATATTGCCATTGCCATTTCATTCAAAAATGGGCGCAGAGTGGCATGTCACGAAAAATTCGTAGTTATAATCAAAACAGATAATTACAATTAGGTACCATTCCTGGATTATTTTCAGTTTGCATTTGAAAATCGCGCTAGTTGTGAACTTGCTATAAGGATCGGCAGTCAGGGGTACATTGAAGGGACCAGTAACAGCAGTAATAATCCCTAACAAGATGTATACTCGCGTCAAAAAGTTTTGTCGGGTCGTAAGACCAGCTAATGGAAGGTATCACTGGTCAACTCTAGTAAATTCTAACACGAAATAAAGAGGGATTATATTCAATAATATTTCCCACTAAATTTTAATAAATCATAAAGGGAGATTGTAATATTTTTGTTAAAGCTTGAGATATATTAAATTTCCTCAAAAATAAAATACATCTAGCATAATAAAGCAATAAATAAGCAAACAATAAATTACACAAAGAATCTTTTGAAGAAAATATATTTAAAGGAAAATATTTTAAAATGTAAAATAACAGCAATGTCACACGTACCCCGGACGTTTTAACATATTGCTGTGGCAACATAATTATTTGGTATAAAATAATTGTAGTATTGCCATACGTTAGGCATTGCCAAATAGATTATGCTGTGTGCTGTTCCAGCAACATAATTAATAAAAATAATGATAATTTTCATTATCTTTAATATATATTTACTTATTTTCTTAACATCACGTACTTTATAAGTAACGTGAATTCTATCAGTGTATTCAACCTTCTTTTCTCCTGGTAAGTCTCTTGTTTTTCTTTTATAGGGATACGGTTATAGCTTATATTAAAGAAAAATCAGAATCTATATAAGACATAATTGTATATTTTTATTCAACATTTTTTTTTTTTTTTTAGAATAGATAGCATTGCTATACTATATTCACCCAAGAATTATAAAAGAAAAAATAATTGAAAGAAAACATTTGTACCGTGTTTTGTAGAACAAATATATCGATAATGCTTAATCAAAAATAAAATATTATCCTGTTTTAAAACAAAGAAAAAATTCAATTAATATTAGTATTCTATTGATATTATGCTAATTCTATTCCATCAGAAACATTATATTCGCACGTAATGCTTTGATAAACTTAGACTTCGCAATGGTAAATGTTCGGAGTAAAAGCTTGAATTTGACCACTGGCAACAATCATTTGCACGCATTGCGACCAGCGTCTCAAAATCTGCCATCCAGAAACACTTCCCTTCTGAAATATCTATTTTACATTTTAAATTTTGAAATCAAAAAAATTAATTGTGAGAATTAATGATGCTTAATAAAATGTCAGAAAATATACATTCGCACGTTATATCCTCTTAACACCCAACACCATTAATAATTCTATTTGTGTTGTAAAAAAACTAATGAATTCATATTACTACAGTAGCAACATTGATAAATCTTTGTATTGAAAACTTTGTATCATTAAAAATCTCTTCAAATTCTGCCATAGGCATCTCCATTTTTGAAAATACAAGAATTATTAACAAAAAAAAATTATTATAATGAATGAAATTTAAATAGAAATAAAATTAATATGCTAATACAAAATTGAACGAATATACATATAATCGTGGTGTATCTGACCCTTCCATTGATAATTTTTTAATGTCTTTATCTTTCGAAGTCGCAGTTAATCTCTCTAGACTTTTTCATTCCTGTCTTTCAATTTATACCCGGGAAGACACGTGTAACGCTCGCTACGCCATCCCCGGAACTAATATTTAGGTTGTTACCCTGCGTCTTCAGTGAGATCTCTGCCCTCAAATTGCCGTCGTGACACTAACACACGCACATATATTGTTTTTGACAGTTCATTCACTAAAACGTCAACACATTGAAATTGTTCGCTTATTTAAAAAGTCTTTCACTTAAACCATTTGGTATCTTCCAAAGTAGGTATATTTTCATCAATACAATTCTTCCTTGTATTTGTTTATGAACTTGTTAGCTTCTTCATTATTTGCCACATACTTCCTTTTTCCATTCGCTAACACAATCCTTATTTTTCTTTTATTTGTTTCAGTTTTCGGTAAAATTGGAAATATATTGTAAATAACAGATATTCTTCTTCCAAGATTACTCGTACTACCACGATCCGACTGGCCTGCTATTTCATCGCTTGTCTCCACGCAAGACTTTTCTAATGGTGAAATATTTATCTGTAAGAAACTACAAACGAAGTTTACATCATATTTTCTTTTGTAGGTCTTCAAACCGTACAAATCTCTCTACAGTCTATGAAACAGTGCTACACACACGAATTATGAATGTATTTTATTTGCTTAGCTGACACATCAATGTTATAGTGCGATAAATCATAAATGACGAATATTTCAAATATATTTACTTCTATATGCCATATGTATTTTGTTTTACGAAGCAGTTAAGTATATTTACTCAAACTTAGGTATTATAAAAATTGAACATAATCCCTCTTTATTTCGTGTTAGAATTTCGTAGAGTTTACCTGACCAGTGATACCTTCCATATAGCTGGTCTTACGACCCGACAAAACTTTTTGCCGTGAGTATACATAGTACACGAATTTTTCCAACTCGGATTCGTCAACGCGACACAGCTGGCTTCCCCCTCCTTGCCTTCAATAACGATGTTTACAAGTTACGATATGTATGTATTAAAGTAGTTGCATCTATCGCGGCGAATGTAGGTGACGAGGCGAGCTTTTGCGCCAAAAGTATTTTAGTTAAATATCGTGTTTGAAATCGCTATAGGGCGAAAAGAACAATAAAAATAAAGTGTTATTACTTGTAATACTAGTAACAGATGCATCTGCATATATGAAGGCGGTTGGTGGGCTCTTACAACAAACACACAGTAGTACGACGCATATTACATGCTTCGTACATGCTCTTCTTCGAGTATCAGTGGAAGTAATATCTTCTGTCAAGAAAGTTTTTGCGAAGGCACCTGCACGCAAGCAATTATTTCGTGAAAAACTGCCACATGTCAGGGGCAGGGGCACATGGATACAAGCAGCATCCTTCCTATTATCACATACATTTTGACAACGTAAAGCTTTTATACAATTACTGGATCCGAATGATACTGTCTCTATTTTACAAGCTCAACAAGAATTTACCCACCTATTCAAGTAGATTTATGGACATTATTCTAAAATACCTGTTGCCATCCGTCATCTAGAAATTCACCGACCAACCCACAGTTATATTCTATAACTAACGCCATGAATATTGTATGTATATAATTTTAGTGAATTCCTTTCCCAATTATTTGGAGCTGGTGTTGATAATGTCAAAAAACAAAAATTTGAAGCAGTTCTAAATAACGATCCAAGAATTTGTACTGCACGCCAAATTGTTGAGTTGTTTACTGGCAAAGAGGTAGATTCTTCCGAACAGGGGATAAATGTGCCTGCACTAAAAACTTTATGTACTTTGAACATGCCGCTATTGCAACGGCAGGTCTTGAACGGTCATTATCAATCTATAAATTTAAGGTGACAGGCAATTATTAACACCTGAAGATATGGAACAATTAATGGTGATTTACTTTCATTTGAACTCTCAACGTTAAAAGTCAACAAGTCTGCATGTGTGACATGATAAAGACGGGACTAAAAGGCAGCAAAAAAAATAGAAAGATGTGTCCAAAAAAGACATAAAACGTTGTCAAGACAAACATTAAAAAGGCATATTGTTTTTAATAGGGCATAAAATTACAAAAAAAATAAGCATAAGAATTAGATAAACAAAACAAAAATAACATTTTATTTTCATCAAAAGGACATTTTCAAACCAAGCTTTTATAAAAAGAACGTTTTTTGTCTAAATTGTATAACTTTTTCTGTTTTTTGGTGCCTTTTAGTCCAATCTTTAGTGATATGTTTTATAATTGCTTCTGGAGAAGATGTATTAATACTGTTACTTGGTAAGTACTTGTTTCGCTATACGCATTTTGACAAGCGTGTGAAATAATGAGGTGTGGCCACCACACGACTTTCTTATACGTATGAGCGTTTCAAATTATACAAAAGTTGTTCTAAATTGTTTTAAATACTTTTATCTTAGAAAAATAAACCTGTGAGTAAGTGTATTTCTTCAAGTCTAAATAAAAAAAATATACCAAAATTATTCAAAATCCTATTCTAAGTATTTCTATTCTCTTAATAAATCTCTATAGAATCCATACTTCGCGAGATATTTGCAAAAAAGTGCTACTCAATAAGAGTAAAGTGTTACTTCAGGTCCGAATTTTGAAATTTCATATATACAAAAAATATTCCAAATCCAGCTCTAAATACTCCTGCTAAATCTATAAAGAATGCATAATTTACGAGATATTTGCAAAAAATCGCTATACAATAAGAGTAAAAGTGTTATAGTTGAGTTGAGTCGCTCTCGCGACCGACATGCGTCACTATATTAAAATGGCGTCAAATTTGAGATGTTGCAAAATTCTACCTGTCAAGTAATATAACCTACAAAAGCCATTTCAGGACTGTCATAATTAATAATATTTATGCACCTTTTGACATTTGATATAATTAGGCGCTTTCCTTTTGCTAGAGATCTGAGCTGAGCTATAAAGTGATGTTAGTGCCTCTGCTCACCTCAAGTGAGATTCGCTCACTGGGGATTTTGACAAGTGAGATTTTAAACTTGTGTTGCAATTAGAATGCCTGGCATGTCCAAATTTCAGAGTATGTCCGTAAGTTATTTAATGCCTTATTATAGTTGTTTCAAAAACTTGAAAAAGTAGTAAAATTACAAGAGTTATGTGATGCTATCGATTCCTTCCAGTCGTCTGATTCTGACATCACATTTATCATTCATAATCCACCCATTTTTAGTTCGCTGAATTTCGTACATATTTTTCCGTGTAAGTAATCAAATGACATGACCCTATTTTCGCCTACTATTAAATACATTTGTTACCACCACCACAAAGTGATATTTAAATCTCAGTAGTGAGGAAGGCTCTGACCAACCTCAGAATCGGTAAGGGGGAGGTTAAAATCTCACTTCGTCTCAGTCAGCTGATTACAAAAGGAACGCGTCAAAATATAATCTCAGCTAAAGTGAGGTGATATTATCTGAGATTTATGGCAAAAGGAAAGCACCTATTATCTTTTAAGTTTGTTATAATTGTCATCTAAATATTTTAAATTTGTCAACAATGCTTGCCTTCTAAACAGTATAGCCAAATGTTATATAAAATATAGGTGTAGAAAAAATTATATTTAATAGCTTTATTTATAATATTTAATTTGTGATTGGGTTTCCTGTAATAGTATTTTATTATGGAAAGGCATACAACCTGAAATATTAAACAATTAGTTTAATTTTATTGTATTGAAATTGTTCAGGCCGATCGAAATTTGTAGTGGTTTTGAATCGTCGTCTTTAGTTCGTACTTTGGCCATGTCTGTTGCCAAAACGACTCGACTATACTTTGGGTCGAAATTTTTAAATTTTTTTTTATATTTACAAAAAAATATTTAAAATCAAGTTTTTAATGCTTTTACATAATGTATGTGTCTAGAAAGCATACTTGCGGGATATTCGCAAAAGGCCGACTCTCGATAAGAGTAAAAAATCTATTTCCGGTAGAAATTTCGAACGTCTTTAATAAAATTTTCTCAAATTCACTTTTATTTCGAGTACATTTGAATTCTTTATAAATCCGTTTAAAATTAGTAGTTGACGAAATATTGGTAAAATTCGATTTTCTCACGGCCGTAAACTACTACTTCCGGTCTACCGATTTTACTGAAAATGTAATTAGATCTCAAGAGGGAGATTATACTCGTAAATATAAAATTTGGAATCGATATATTTCGCTGTCGTGGTCAGAGAGAGAGAGAGAGATTTTTTAAAAACCACTTTTTCGGAATCAGGGGACTCCAAAACATTCGACATCTGCAAAAATCTCGAGGTCGAAAATTTTCATCATCACAATACTTTCTTATACTACACTATAAAAAATGAGGTGTGGCCAGCACACGACTTTATTATACGAATGTGTTACTTCCGGTCCGAATTTTGAAATTTCATTTATATAAAAAATATTCCAAATCCAACTTTAAATACTTTTGTACTCTTCATAAATATATATAGAATGCATAATTTACGACATATTTGCAAAAAACCGATTTTCGATAAGAGTAAAAAATCTACTTCCGGTAGGAATTTCCAAAAATTTTTTTAATAAAATTCTTCTCAAATTTAATTTTAAGTACCTACATATGAATTCTTTATAAATTTGTCTAAACTTACTAGTTGACGAAATATTGGCAAAATTCGAGTTATTCACTGAAGTAAACTACTACTTCCGGTCTGACGAATTTGCTGAAAACCTAATCAGTTCTCAAGAGGGAGATTATACTACTAAATGCAAAATTTGGAATAGATAGCTATAGCGGTTTGACCGCTATCGTGGTCACACACACACACAGAGAGAGAGAGACAGACAGACAGAAATTTTTTTTAAAACCACTTTTTTGGTATCAGGGGACTGCAAAACGTGGACATCTGCAAAAATCTCGAGGTCGAAAATTTTCATCATCACAATACTTCCTTATACTACGTATAAGAAAGCAAAAAGTAAAATATAAAATCGGGATTCATGGTGACCTCAATGCAGTTCCTGACACTCACGTCATGTACCCCTGACTGCCGATTCCCACTTATAACCAAATTAAAAAAAGAAGTGTGGGCACCACACAACAACTAGTATGTGTGATCCACGTTTTTATAATTTTTTTTTAAGTTTTAAATACTTTTATCCTCTTACTAAATCTGTGCACAATGCATCATTTGCAAGATACGAAGCGGTTTGATGAAGTAGTGACTTTTCAAAGGTTGGCAACACTTTCGTTACGGCGGCTATTTTGCTGGCTCCCCTATTTATCTGGTGTTTACTGTCAAAACTTCAAACAAATTTGATAGATAGGTTATGTTTTATACTCATTCAAAGAAAACTTCTTTCGTTGTAGTGTAAATATGAAATAAAAAAACTTAGTGTTAATTAATAGTATATTGTTTACTTGGGAGGAAAAACCTACATTTCTGGATGACATGAAGACTGCTCGCCGAGACACAAGCGGAAGTATTGCAATACGTAGCCTTAGTTGAAGTTGATAAAACGATTTGCCTCCGACAAATCCGCCGCTAGTTAACTATTAGTTGTGAATAAGGCTCGGATTATAAGCACGGCAAATCCGTAAAATGTGCGCATATATATGCACGTATCTTTACAAAAATATGCACAGGATATTAAGTAATATGCTCCAATATATGCCAAATATGCATCGATATGCAAAACTTTTAACAATAAAGAAAAAGTCCATTCCAATTTAATAAACACAAACATATTTATTATTATTTATTATACATTTTAAAATACAACATTTTGCAATATACGAACTTATTTACAAAAAAATTAATATTCTGCTATTCTATGATTAAAAGACACTATCCTAGTGCCTATCTAATATATAAAATTCTCGTGTCACAGTGTTTATCACAAAACTTCTCCGAAACGGCTTGACCGATTCTTATGAAATTTTGTGTGTATATTCAGCAGGTCTGAGAATAGGACGTAAACTATTTTTCATACCCCTAAGTGATAAGGGTGGTCCACACCAAAAAAATTTTTTTTGTTTTTTGGACAAAATTTTGTATTTTAATTTTTTTATGATTCGCCATTAAAAAATACCCTAAATTTTCACCCTTGTACCACCAACCCCTATTTTTTTAATAGCGATATTACTACTTTAATAATTTTCTACTCTCGGCGGTCGATAATTGATCAGTTACCACTCGATCAGTTATTCCCGCCAGGCGTACCCCGTTAACAGCACATAGTAGGATGAGAACGAAGCCGGTCTCCTGTTTTTCTCACACAATAAGCTTTCTCTCACTCACTAAAGTTTAGGGCCTAAACCGTTTTCGGCCATTATTATTGATTGTGCGTCGATCGTAGCAGTGACGCTTATACATATCATTTTACTTTCTCAGTGCAACTCTCATATTAAGTATATTCTCATCAAGGCCAAACGATGTCTGTTTGTGGCTTAGATTTGGGCACACCGTGTTTTTCACACGGACAATTATACGTGAAATGTTCTGGCGTGGGTAAACCATCCAGTTTGTTTGTGTTGGCTAAAGATGGACTCACTATAAATATCGTACACTCAATTGCACTAAGAGACTGATCAAGTTTTTTTTTAATTGTCATTATTTGTGATAGAGATGTAATTAGAAATTTATTAGTTAAGATAATAAAAATACAATGAATTCAAATGAATGTTTGGTGTTTTGTTATTTTTATAGGCCGTCATCGTTCACAGCGCTCCATTCCTCTTTCAGTCATATACCACATCCCCACACACTTACAATAAGTTACTTATTTTTTTTTAGACTACCAAAATATTCACTAGAAATAACAAACAACAAAACAACGTTTGCCGGGTCAGCTAGTAATCTATATATTAATTATCTATTCTGGTACTTAATAAATACATATTAGTTATTTATTAATTATTAAAAAAAACTGACAATTAGATGTTTCTCTTCTCTTCTATTTTAAACTACGAGTAAAGAATAGAACAGGAGCGAGTGTCCTTAATAATAATATTTGTCCAAATTTGGTAACTAAATATGGCCGCCGCAATGCCTAGGCGTGCATAAATATTTTGTAGAGGGTATATGTACACTTCCTGTGTTCTCGATAATCATTTAGAATAGGTTGTTAGTCCAAAAATAATTAAAGAAATATCGTGAGTGTATTATGTTTTCAATTCTTTTCTTCTTTTTAATATATTATAAACGGGTTTAAATGAAATCTGCGTCAAAAATATGACAAATATTAAATGACTTGGATATATATGTTACGACACTGAACACATAATCAGACATGTCAGATATATGACAATTTATTTAAAATACCTCTTTTTAAATTATTATTGCCTATGTTGAATGCCAATGAAATAACTTACCGATGAAGAGAAAAATTAATATTCTTTGTTCTTGCCGTTTTAGAACGACCACAAGCCACACAATTGACCATTATAGAAACACTAAAATGTCATTTTTGACATAACCGGACATAACTGACCTACCGAAAAGGGTAACTCCGTCTAAAAAATACCTATTTCCACACCACGTTATGCTCTCTCCTGTTCTATTCTTTACTCGTAGATTTTAAACGATGTCGTCGATCGTCTAGTAAATGTTTAAACGACGAAAAAGATCGTTCAACATCGATGGAAGTAATGAGCGCATATTTTAAATTGCTTACGATAGATATATGGATCTAATTCAAGTTCATCAACAAATTCCCCTTTCAAAGTTTTAGACACTTTTGACAGAATTTTGAATCCTTCATTTTTATCCAATACAGAGTTAAGCTTTCTAAAAATTAATTCTCCGGTTTCTTTAACAGCTGATAATTCTGTATGGCACTTGTTTATTAAATTTACTGATTCATTCAGAAGCAGCTTTTTTGATTCAATATTAAAATTCTCGCAATAAACGCTAATTGATTTAGTATAACATTATTTTTGAAACATTTTTTGGCTTCTTTAATAGCAGTAGATTTGTCAGAGAATTCTAAAATTAAACTATGTATTAATTTTTTCATAAATTCTGGAATAGAAAATTTCGGCAATTGTGGGAAATGATTCTGTATACAACCAAATCCGTAATGGCGCTTTTAAAGAAAATTGTTTTCGTTATTGATTAAATCATTTGCTTACAAGAGGGAATTAGTTTCTGATTTCTTCGGCAACTCTGTTAATACCATGTGCCAAACAAGTGGTATGAATTAAATTAGGAAAAAAATATTTTTAACTTTTTGATTTGAAGAAAATATGCACAAATATGCAATATTTCCTAAAATATGCACGAAGTTACCGAAATATGCAAAATATACATTTTTTAATTGGCTTATTTTAATCAAAAGACATTAGATATGCATAGAAAACATACAATTTTGTTGATATACCTCTTAATAACAAATATACATTTTGCATATAATCCGAGCCTTAGTTATCAAAATACACCGGACGTGCCAGGTTTAAATTACGACGGAGCAAAGAAATAATGTAAACAACACACAGTTACTGAATAGCACTATTCATATGGTAAACTGCAACATCTGTTGTTGACGATAAAAACGACGACAAAAAAGTCCACTTTACTACTATATTTCTTTCTTCATCGGCGTAGGTAGACGGGTGACGAGTTTTTAAAATTTATTATATTTACCTTATATTTTGTACGATAAATAAAGCTATATATGTATATACCTATTCATACTTATGTATTCATATTACCATTCTCATCCACATTTAAACTCCAATCATCCTATTCCCTCAAATCCTCATATAACTCACAAGACAACAAAACATGCTCCTATCTTTCTATTCCCCCGCATACACAAGCATTAGATTCTGAAAGACCTCTCATCAACAAAAAGTCATTGAGGCTCCCATGACCAGTGATCAAATATCTTAACTGCCAACTCAACCCAAACCAATCGCTTTTACCTACAAACCTAACGTCTCTTATAAATTTATACGTCACTCCACCTTTCTCAGATATATCCCATCTCCTCTGCTATTCTTTAAACCCTCTATCCTTAATCAATCTGGTATTTGCTCTTGTATTTACCGGATCTAGAACAATATCATTTAACCAATTGAACCTATCCAAGTCTAAACCCTTCTTCCATCCATATGAGAACCCTTTATAATTATTTCTATATCCTAAGGCAGCGTCCCCGATAAAACCTGCCTTTGCCAGGCGTTGATAGAGTTTTACAAACTCTCAAGCATGCATTTAACGCTACACGTTAAGCCCTCTCTATTTCATCCTCAATATAAATTACTCAAAACAATCACACCATACACCTAAATAGTTTTTGAAGATTACATAATTTGACAAGTAAAATTTTGCAACAATTCGTTAGCAATTCAGTTTTTTTTATTTATTCACATCTAAAGCAAGATATTCACAAATCGTCCACCTATATAATATACAGAAACAAAATACGATCACCTAATGCGTATATAGACCGGACGTACCAGGTTTAAATTACGACGGAGCAAAGAAATAATGTAAACATCACGCAGTTACTGAATAGCACTATTCATAAAGTGAACTGCAACATTTGTTGTTGTCGCGAAAACTACAGCAAAAAAGTCAATTTAACTGGTAAATTCCTTTCTTCATCGGCATAGGCAGAAGCGTGAGAGGTTTTTAAAATTCATTATATTTACCTTATATTTCGTAAGATAAATAAAGTACAGGGAGTTAGTTTCGTTCTTTCATTGTTTTCACTGCTAATTACATACTTCGTAATTTTTGTAATAGTTCCTGTTTAATACCGTTTCATTGAATCTACTTCTCCCAATTATCTTGACGTAAGTGTGCATTGGATTTCGTTAAGTTTCAATAACATACGCATACATTTTTAGCTATCATTTATTTAGATCTAGAACATTGTTTATGTTACTATGATATGGAAGAACGTCGAGAATGGCATCGTGAAACAATGGCGAGATGGATTAAGGGTCATGCTGATTGTATGTCCATTGTCAGTGATTCCGAAATTTGTTGCAAAGTCTGTAAAATATCGTTACAGAATGCCCAAAAATCGCACGTACAACGTCACTTAGCACCGCTAAAACATACACAGCCATTGGACCAGTTAGAAGCTGACAATTTTAACGAAGACTTCTGTGAAGCTTTAATGGCGGCTAATATCCTATTTAATGGGATATAACTTGACAATCCCACTTTCAAAGCATTTCTCCAAAAATATACTGGTCGAAATGTTCCTGATGAATCCACCTTACGCAAATATTTTGTTTCTAAGTGCTTCACGAAAACAGTAGAATGCATTAGAAGACATCTTTCAAATCAGTACCCATGGATAAGTGCCGACGAAACTGTCGATATATTAGGACGCTGTGTGGTAAGATGTACTACATCCAACTATTCCATATAACGCATATGTAATAGCAACTAAAGTTATAAATACAGTTGATGCGAAAACAATTGCTAAAACCATTGACGAGAATTTGCACAAAATGCTTCATTCGGACGGGAGGTACAGGGAAAATATACTTTTATTTGTTAGGGTCAGTGCCGCATATATGTTAAGAACAGGCAGACTATTAAAGTAAACATATCCTTATATGCTGCATATTACTTGTGTAGGACATGCTCTCCACAGAATCTGTGAATGTATCAGAGACACCTATCTGGAAGTTAATACACTTGTATCCGCTTTTAAAAAAGTTTTCAGAAAAGCAACATCGAGAGTTGCTCTTTACAGGGAAAAACTTCCAACTTTGTCACCGCCTCCCTCGCCAGTAATAACTAGATGGGGAACATGGTTGGAAACTACTAATTTATATGCAGAGAATTTCGATAGTTTTCAAAATTTCGTTACATGTTTAAATGACGATGCTCGAAGTATATCTGAGTGCAAGGAACTAACGGAAATCCCAAATTTAAAAAATCAGTTGTTATTCCTTCAGGAGCACTTTGGAAATTTGCCTAAACTAATCACATATTTTGAAAATCGAAATCTCAAATTAAAAGATGGATTAACCACATTAGACGTGGGCTATTAATAATTTCAAAAGTATTCCAAGTGACTTCGGATGTGGCCTTCGGCAAAAGTTAGACGCAGTTTTTAATAAAAATCCAGATTTAATAAGATTGCGGCAATTGTGTATGGAGACAATGACACAAATTCTAACTGCTAAATACGCTGAAATAAAAGAATATTTTCAGTACACACTATAACCACTTGCAATGTAGAAAGGACGTTTTCTATCTACAAGGATGTACTTCATTCAAAGAGAACAAATCATACAGAAGAGAAAATGAAGAAATAATAAGGTATTTTGTATTTTATAGATCACCTGCCACTTGTTATCCAATTATATAAATAAAATTAAAACTCTTTAAAAATAGAAAATTTCAATAGTGCGCCTATGGGCGATGAGTCATCAACTCTAGCGTCCGGTCTATAGTAATTACTTATAACTAATAGTTCTTTTCAATGATTCTCATAACTTAGATTTTGTAACTTATTGTTTTTGCTATTGTTTTGTTACTAGCAGTTTTAATGCAAACTTTAAACATGTGTGCCTTTGTTTAATATCTAGTAGTTGATTAAATGTTATTTACAGAAGTCGTTTATTTCCAATGGTAATAATGTTTTTGAAGTTTTATTATTCTGTTGCTTTAGATTTACTCTACTCTTGCAAAATATTATATTTTCTACTACCTATCTACTACGAAGTCACAGCATATTTTATATCACGTGTAAGCTAAAAATTATGCCAATTATGGCAGAGCAATAAAAATTTTTTGAAAATTAAACAAAATTATATTGTCTTTGGTAATTTCAACGTGAAAAAAATGTTTCCTTCCCAATGTGTGTAAATGTGAGAAATACGTTATGCAATTGTTACCAACGTCAGCTTTGGTTGTTTTTGTGGTTCGACAATTGTTACGAAGTAGTTTCACGTTAATGGATAAATTTAATAGATACCCGCCAACTTTGTAAGAATTGTCAAAGTTAACCTGTACTGGATGGCAAATTTCCAGTAGAAAACGAATACTAACAGATATACAAATGGTTGTATTTAAAAATTCAAAATTAATGTTACTTCCGATTAGAACGGAAGTACCAGTAATGGGTGGAGATTGTGGCTAAAAATCTAAAATAAAATGCAATAGGAAAAAAATCCATTACTACCAAAAATATATACATATAAAAAATTTAAATACGTATTTCGGCAACTAAGTTCGCATCTTCAATAGAAATCTGTATAAAACATATTTCTACTGAATATGGCAACTTAGTTGCCGAAATACGTATATAGATTGTTTATATATTAACATAGTGCTTTAGCAATCTAGAACCTTGCAACGTGAATGCTCTGAAACTGGCCTATACTAATCGCTAGCTGTAAACATTCTCACATTCTACCTCTACCAGCTTAGCACCTGCCATCAAGAACATTCCCGCTTATCCGTATTTATTCTTATCTGAATTTCTAAATTAAATGACTATATAGTAATTAATGATGCCCAACAATTTACTAAAGGCAAATATTTTCACATAGTACCTTCAGCATGTATAACATCATTAACCATCCCTTTATTGTTTCTTAAAAAAAAGGAAATATTATTATAAAACAAAATAATCTATCTGATCTCATAACTTACTTCATTTCATCGTATATTTTGTCAAATTCTAACTTATTGATATCCTCCATCTTTAAAATTAGTGCAAAGAAAAGAAAAATTAATTTAATGAAATTGTTTAAAGGAAAACTAAATTACAAATTAAACTCTAATTCTTTTATACAAATGATTGAATCGTGAGTCTATATGTAGTGTCTACATATTCTCACTTTATCAATCTTAAATCTGTTAATCTTTTATATAAATTAGCGTCTTTACTCGTCGAATTGCAAACTTAAAATCTTCCTGTTCATTCTTGTTTCTTGCCTTATATAAAAAAAAAATGCCTATCGACAATTTTTAGCGCCTCTCTCATCCAATTAAATTTTGGGTTGGCACCTATTTCAAAAACGCCTGTGATGAAATTTTCTCGTTTGTTTTCTTTAAGTTGTCACGCTCGAACCAATATACGTCTATCATCTTGACAGCTACACACACAAATGGCGACGTCCTAAATTGTTTGTTATTAAAACTTTATAAGTTTGTTGCACACCTTCGCGGGTAAGTATATTTTATTATTTTCTTGTTCAGTATAATCCTTCATTGTATTTGTATATGTATGCATTACCCTTTTCATCATTTGTTACATATTTCCTTTTATCATGAACTAATGTTATCTTGATTCTTCTCTTAGAAATCCTTCTATCCGGCAGTAAAGGAAACACATTATACACCACAGGAATTCTTCTGCCTGGACTTGGACTGGATAGAACGTTGGTCTTCTTCATATTTTCCCCATTCTCGAACCATGCTCTTTCTTCTGGTAATACACCGATTTGTAAAGTGCTATAACAACATTAACATTGTATTTTCTTTTTTGCAGGTTTTTAAACCACACGTGACCATTTCCATTGTCTTTTGAAGCCCTTGAGTTATACATATAATAATCCACAAGTGTATTTTTGATTCATACTACTATTATTTACACAAAATATTCTTATTTACGATCTGACATTTCCCATTGGAATAGCTTTTGATTTATATCCTTTTTTATTTTATACAACGTGTACATATCTAATATATTTAGTTTTATTATTACTATTTTTTCTTATGAATTGGCAGCATTATTCGTGTTCAAATTCATATTTTATTTATTCAATTTCTTTCTTTCAAGACTGCATCATTTTTCTCGAGCACGTCTTGTTTTTGTTTACATTCATATGGCATTTATGTGTCTTTTAGACAGCATAAAGCATATTGATTTGTTTTGTGTTTGTATTGTGCCTAAGGTTTATACTTATTTTAACTAAAATATACTAACAATTCATGTTTATTTTCCTAAAGAGTTTTGTCTTTAAATATAGGCAACCCATTATACTTATATTTATATGTTTTGAACTCATATCCTAAATTTTTAATAAACGATTTTTAGAATACAATTAGTGTTCTTTTTCAATAACTAAACTAATTCTTAATATTATTATTTCGATGATGTGAAGGTCACAGCAATATGCTACAAGTTTCTAAGTTTTATTTTAGGTATATATAAATGGCACGCTGATACATGTCTCGTTGACACCCGGTATAATAATTCCGTCTATGTAGTATACAGTATAAAAGATATCGATCAATACCATTATTGTATTTCGAGTAATATGAATTAGGAAATATTTTGCTGATGAAATTCATATCAGTCGAGATAAATTTACAGCAAATGTACAAGGTAATTCTAGATTATTTTTAAAAAAAGGCGTTAAAGGGAGACCACTTGTTATTCTAGTTTCGGCTATGTTAGGATGTCCACGAAGAATTCTATTGGAGGATGGCGTAGAGAAAAAATTATTTCAAAGAGCGCTGCATTACGTTTTCTTATTGATTTTTTTCACTCAGAAAATGTAACGATAGTTTTCAAAAATGGTCTTTTAATTCTATAAAATAATACATATTTCGGTAGAAATAAGTAGAGTGGCCATGATCATGGAATTGTCAAAAATTGATTAACATCTGGGCGAATTACCGAGAAACCGTATTTTACAAAATGATATAAAAACGGTGGATCAGACTATCTACGAAAATCGTTTAGTATAACCAGGCAAGCGATAAAGAAAGCAGCTTGCAAATTTACTGTGCCGTGGTGTTTGCAAAGAGCTTATGTATCTTTGCATTGTGAGAGTGTTTACAGCCTAACACAAAGAAGGAAACTGTATTACTAATGCTTCAAGGGAAATAACAAATTTATTTCTCATAAACATTTTTCAGGGTAGAAAAAGAAATAAAAATGATTAATAATTTGTTGGAAAATCTTTAAACTGCACAAAGGCAATTTTCTTGACAGCTAATATTTTTTTATGGAGATTCTTTATAAAAATGTTCGTTATCCTGTTTCTTTTAGAATGTAAAATCAAATCGCCTATAATTACTATCAATTACGGCAATTAAAAAAATGATGTCTAAATAAAATAAAAATAGAAATATGTTGTTATACATATAATATTTCCAGCATGGAGTTTAATTTTCTTTTAAAATACATTTTTTGAAGTATATATTATACACTAGCTGGCCCGGCAGACGTTGTTCTGCCCTTTCCGGTACTACCAAAAAATAGCGCCATCTATCGGAAAACAGCATATACCAAAACGATTTGTTGGCGACGCAAACATATTGTGTACATATAAATAATGTCGGTTTATAAATATACCATTTATTAATAACTCGACCACAGCGCCACCTATCTGTCCAGATGTTGATTTACTTTTTTCGCACTAAACCAATATATATTATGAATAAGAGTTATTTTTGTCCATAAATATAGAATTTGTTAATAACATGAATACAGCGCCCTCTATCGCATTCTAGCATAGCTATGAACCATCGTCTCGACAAAACAAATATATTGCGTGAATATGAGCTCAATCGGGCAGGTCAAGTTATTCAGAAGTTACATGAGCACTAACAGACGCACCAATTTAGGTTGGAATGCGTTTTCCAGATTTTTCTCCAGATCTTCCAAATTTTGTTTCAATTGAGTTATTTTTATCCCGGGAGCATAACCAACAAAGCAAAAAAAGAATCAACCAATTATATCGTTCATTAAAATTATGATTTTTGTAGTTTGTCCGAATTTTCCGACTTTCATTTGTAATTGTCCCAAATTTTTACCTGAAAACTTTTCCATGAGCATGAAGAACATACAAAAAAAGAATTACGCATATCCATCGTTCGAATCACGAGTTATGGCCTTCATGCAAAAATCCTATAAAAAAAAGCACTTTCAGTTTTTCCCAAATTTTCCAATTTTCCGGCAACTTTTCCCATTTTACTTTCCCTAAAACCCCCATTGGAACTACTACTGCAAAAAAATTGTCAAATAGGTCCAGTCGTTCACTAGTGAAGCGCTTACCAACTAGCAGCATTTCATTTTTATTTATATCGTATAAATAGATTAGTCACTACGTGATGGTTGGAAAACCTTTCCTCTACAATGACTCGGATAGATATAATAGCTCTTATTTGATATTAGTCGATATTTACAAAGATCATGGAAAACTTTGTTGCTACAATTTATGAAAAAGTATAATGACCATCAATTTGGCTTCAGAAAAGCACAGTTTCAGCAATTGCAGAGTTTTTGGATGAATTCTACAAGAACGAGGATAAGGAAAACGTATGTGCTGGAATTTTTGTAGACTTGATTTTATGATATACTTATTACATAAATAATACCCAAGAGAGCTTTAGAAAATTTTAATAACAATAATAAGAAGAAATATAAATGAGACTGCAATATTATTAGTCTCATAACATAAATTTATTTGTTATCATAAAAAAACAAAACCTTTATTCATATAATATATTTGTAACACTTTAGCATTTCGATTTAGAATCTTTACTTTTTACTTTCTTATACGAAGTATAAGGAAATATTGTGATAATGAACATTTTCGACCTCGAGATTTTTGCAGATGTCCACGTTTTGAAATCCACTGATACAGAAAAAGTGGTTTTAAAAAATGTCAGTCTGTCTGACTGTCAGTGTGTGTGTGTGACCACGATACCAGTAAACGGCTAAAGCTATCATTTCTAAATTGTATATTTATATATATTCTCTCTTAAGATCTGATCAGATTTTCAGTAAAATCGGTACACCGGAAGTAGTAGTTTACTTCAGTGAAAAAATCGACTTTTACTAATATTTCGTCAAGGTCCTTCGAAAAATAGTTTTTTGCGAATATCTCGCAAGTGATGCTTTCTAGGCAGATATAAGTATAAAAATATTTAAAGAATGATTTTTAATACTTTTTGTATTAAACTTTTCAAAATTCGGACCGGAAGTAACACTTTTACTGTATTAGAGAAAAATATAAATGTGTCTTGTTTGTTTTATTAATTAGACTGGTCTGGTATCCATTTTATAATAATATGCTCTGATATATCTCAAAGTACCTCACAATAAAACTAGTAAATACAACTGCATTACATATATAGGAAAAACATCTGCAAATAATGAGGTGTGACCACCACACGACTTTCTTATACGTGTGAGCTTTTCAAATTAAACAAAACTTGTTCTAAATTGTTTTAAATACTTATATCTTCTTAGAAAAATAAACCCGTGAGTAAGTGCGTAAATCTTAAAATTTGGACTTGAAGTAAGTCCAAATTTGAATATCTTTTTTTATATATAAATGATTCAAAATCCTATAAGTACCTCTATCTCTTCATAAATCTCTATAGAATGCATACTTTGGGAGATATTCCAAAAAAGTGCTACTCACTAAGAGTTGAAGTGTTACTTCAGGTCAGAATTTTGAAATTTCATTTATACAAAAAGATATTCCAAATCCAGTTCTAAATACTTTTGTACTCTTGACAAATATATATAGAATGCATAATTTACGATATATTTGCAAAAAAACGCTATTCGATACGAGTAAAAGTGTTACTTCCGGTCCGTATTTTCAATTTTTTTTATACAAAAGGTATTGAAAATTAAGTTCTGTAGTGGTAACGTACCTGTCTAAAATGGCTTACGAAATATTCTAGTAAAAAACTGTTTTTCGATAAGAGTAAAAGACCTATTTCCGATAGGAATTTCAAAAAACTTTTTTAATAAAATTCTTTTCAAATTTAATTTTGAGTATGTACATATGAATTCTTTATAAATTTGTTTAAACTTAGTACTTGACGAAATATTGGCAAAATTTATTTTTTTCACTTCCGGTCTGCCGATTTTACTGAAAATCTAATCAGATCTCAAGAGGCACTTCAAAATGTGGACATCTGCAAAAATCTCAAGCTCGAAAATTTTCATCATCACAATACTTCCTTATACTACGTATAAGAAAGTAAAAAATGAGGTGTGGCCACCACACGACTTTCTTGTACGTGTATGTGTTTCAAACTATACAAAAGTTGTTCTAAACTAAGATTTAAATACTTTTCTCTTCTGAAAAAATAAACAAAATCCTAATGTACTACTTCTAAAATTGTTTTTATACAAAAGATATTGAAAATTAAGTTTTAAATATTTTTATATTCTTGATAAATACATATAGAATGCACAATTTACGACATATTTGCAAAAAATCGCTATGCGGTAAGAGTAAAAGTATTACTTCCGGTCTGAATTTTGAAAAATTTTTTTATACAAAAGGTATTGGAAATTAAGTCCTAAGTACTTTTATACTCGTAACGTACCTGTCTAAAAAGCATGGCTTGCGAAATATTCGCAAAAAAATGATTTTCGATAAGAATAAAAAAACCTATTTCCGGTAGGAATTTCGAAAAACTTTTTTAATAAAATTCCTCTCAAATTTAATTTCGAGTACATATGAATTCTTCATAAAATTGTTTGAACTTAGTAGTTGACGAAATATTGGCAAAATTCAATTTTTTCACTGAAGTAAACTAGTATTTCCGGTTTATCGATTTTATTGAAAAACTAAACAATTGAATTGATATCTGTACCAGTTTGACCGCTATCGTGGTCACACACACAGAGACTTTTTTAAAAACCACTTTTTCGGTATCAGGGCACTTCAAAACGTGGACATCTGCAAAAATCTCGAGCTCGACAATTTTCATCATCACAATACTTCCATATACTACGTATAAAAAAGTAAAAAGGGTTCTACTTTCGCTAACCACTGTTTAGAAGAAACCCACAAGTTCAATGACAACTGACAGTTTACACGTTCAAACAAAAGGCAAAAAACTTGATCTCCTGGAAGCAATGGAAATAAATAGATACAATAAATTACGATTAACTCTCAATGAACGAATTGATGTATGTCACTCTTCACATCTTTCTTTAAATTTGTAATTACATGTAATTTGCAACCACAAGTTAGCTTTAGTATTTCATCCACCTGATGAAGCTATCCTAGAGCAAAACATTATTGTAGTGGTTACTATGAATAACATTTTAAAACTCTCAAACCCAGTGCTGTTATAAGTATCTCCCGCATCAATTAATATTTGAAATCAGCCAGTGATGATGAAGAAGTGAGGAGTTTTTTATACTTCATTTACACTTTGTACATCTTTGTTTTTTGTTAGAAAGACAGTGTCATTGGAAAATAACATTGTTTGTGACTGAATACATATTACTTGGTAAATCGTTTACGTATATTAGAAATAATAACGATCCTAATACAGAACCCGGGCCACACCATGCTAATTAACTCTTCCAACTAAGAATACAAGTTTACGATTGCGACTTGATGTGTCGATAGCTTTACTTGTTCAGGTCTAATCGTGCTCTTGGATACATAAACACAGAGTCAGGTACTGATCATGCGAAAAACTTCTTTTAGAGTAAAGGTCTTATCTGTAAAATTCTCAATCTGGAAAATGTTCGTAATCACAATATTTAAGAAAGTAACACGCGACGAGATGGTTTAATAGCGCCAATAAAAATCCCAAACTGGGATTCAGAAAAATAATGAATAAAAATGCAAAATAAGCAGTAACTATGCTACAACATTATCCAATACGCATAACAATAGCACTAAAAATATATAAATATAAAAACGGAAAATAAGCAAAGGCCACAAAAAAAATTAGGTGTGGCCACCACACGATTTTCTTATACGTATGTTTCAAATTATACAATTTTTTGAATTTTTTTTTAAAAAAATTATTCAAAATCATAATTTAAGTATTTCTATTCTTTTAATAAATCCCTATAGAATGCATATTTTGCAAGATATTTTAAAAAAATGCTACTCGCTAAGAGTAAAAGTGCTACTTCCGGTTCAAATTTTGAAATTTCATTTATACAAAAAATATTGCAAATCTAACTCTAAATAGTTTTGTACTCTTGATAAATATATACAAAATGCATAATTTACGACATATTTGCAAAAATTCAATATTCGGTAAGAGTAAAAGACCTACTTCCGGTAGGAATTTCGAAAAACATTTTTAATACAATTTATCTCAAATATAATTTTGAGTACATTTGAATTCTCTATAAATTTGCTTAAACTTAGTAATTGACGAAATATTTGCAAAATTCGATTTTTTCACTGAAGTAACGACTACTTCCGGTCTACCGATTTTACTGAAAAACTTATCAGATCTCAAGAGGGAGATTATACACGTAAATACAAAATTTGGAATAGATATCTACAACGGTTTGACCGCTATCGTGGTCAGACACTCACAGACACACAGAGACAGACAGACATTTTTTAAAAAACACTTTTTTGGTGTCAGGGGACTGCAAAAATCTCGACGTCGAAAATTTTTGTCATCACAATACTTCCTTATACTACGTATAAGAAAGTAAAAACACCAGTCTCCATATGTTGTTATTATTAATATGGCCAAAAATTAGTTCCCTGTAAAATTTTTAGAGTTGGCATAAATATTTTCATAGATAAATACAGTGTCCTTGTTTTAAATCTGACAGCAACGTTTTTGTTTGAAAAGAACATTGACGAGCAAAGCAGTATTGGGTACTAGTGGTGTTGCAAATGTAACTATCCGTTACTAAAGTATTCGTTACTCGATAAGATCCGAAGTAACGAATACTGGTTTCAAATAATCGTTACTTTTTCAGTTACTCTCATAATATAGGACTTTTAGAATGCATATTCTTGTCTGAAATATTTTATTAAGAAATATAATTTAGAGTAAATAACTTTCCAAAAAATATTTGAATTTAACCAATTGTTAGTATTACTTGTATTTGCCTAGGTCGATTTTATTATAAAAATTTTGTATGAACTTATTGTATTGAAGCAATATAAATTTATTTGTGTGATTTAATGTCGGAGTCCAGGATTTTTATGGTTTTATGATAGAATATCTGGCTTATCGTAAATAAAATGGGGATTCTTTAAAATACACTTCAGGCTTGGCATTTTACTTGTGATTTTGAGTTTGAATGTTTGGGGAGTCTTTTAACGAATTTTATATATTTAAATTAATATTAGTATATACGTGAACATTTTGTTTGTACCATATATAACTAACTAAAGGCTTTCAATATCGTTGATTAGATGCTCTAAAGTAGGTATTATTTTAAATATAATACACAGCTATTATCAAATATACTTATTCTTCCACACTTGTGTTTTGTATTCAAGGTTTGATAACATACAGACATGTCAGAAACTTCGCAATCTTTTCGACAACAAAGAAGCACTATTTGGAAACAATTTAGGCGCATCTCCGTATACATTTCCTGAAGATTCGATATTTCTCTCTACTGCAACTTGTACTGCTGGGATATCTGAAGTCCAAAAAAGGAGAAAAAGGAAGCAAATGTCATTAGTAAGTTATGTTTCTCGGCCAATATCCTTGCCTAGACAACAGAAAATTAATAATTTGGTATTAAAATAATTGCCAAAGATTTGCAACCATTTTCTGTTGCAGAAGATATCGGTTTCAAAGAACTGCTTCTCGAACTTGAACCATGTTATAAAATCCCTAGTCGTTTTACATTAACAAATTCACTGTTACCATCAACATACGAGACGGTCGTCAATAAACTTAAAAATATTTTAGAAACTGCAGACTTTGTAGCCACAACTACAGACGCTTGGAGGTCTGTAGCAAATGAAAGTTATATAGGTGTTACAACTCATTTCATTACCAGCAAATGGAATTTCCATTCATTTGTGTTAGAATGTTTTTGTTGCGAGACCAATCATACGTCGCTAAATTTATCTAATGAGTTGCAGCGTATTATAACAGAATGGAACTTAGCTCATAAAATATATGCTTGTACAACCAATAGTGCTGCCAATATGATTAGTGCCATAAAAATTTCTGGAGGGCTCATATTCCTTGTTTTGCTCACACGCTTAATTTAATTATTAAAACCGGTCTTGCAGAAATTGATTCTATCCGTAATAAAGTAAGAGCCATAGTGGAATACTTTAATAGAAGAACACAAGCAAAAACTATTTTTTTTTCAATTAAGAAACAAATGGAACCAAACTCATTGCCATTAAAACTGAAACAAAAAGTCGTTACACGGTGGAAGTCAACATTCTACATGTTTGAACGAATAGTTAAATTACAAGCGTCTGTTACTGCTACAGTCGGTCTATTACACAATCCAGTTGTGTTGCTCTCTGAGGTTGAATGGATTACTTTAAAAGAAATATGTAAAATATTACAACCATTTGAGCAAATTACGGTAGAGATGAGTGCTGAAAAATCAGTCACCTTATCAAAAGTTATTATTATTGTTAATGGTCTTCGTTCTGTACTAGATCAGATTAGGACTAATATTTCACAGAACGCAGCTTATAACTTAATAGATACTTTGATGGAATCCATGTCAACAAGATTTGGAAATATTGAATTTAATGATATTTTTGCAAAAGCCTCCTTTTTAGATCCAAGGTTCAAAACTAAAGCTTTTAATTCTAACGTGGCACTTAAGCGCGTGAAAGAGGAAATTCAACAGGAAGTCATTACTTTAATTAACAAAGGAAAAGAGGCCGAAACATCCACTTCAGCTGTCATAGATACCGAAATTGGTACTTTTGAAAGTGCTGATTTAGAAACTATTGACGAATCAGAAACATGTCTAATTTGGAAAGAGTTTGACAAGTCAATGAAATCTACAGAATTAGTTAATAGTCCAACAGCTGCAGCAATTACAGAAATAAAAACTTATATAGCAGACGTATTTTTGACCCGGAAAGAAAATCCACTAGAATGGTGGAAACGAAGAGAATTGCAATATCCAAGATTATCCAAATTAGCAAAAAAATATCTATCTGTAGTAGCCACATCGGTCCCGTGTGAAAGATTATTTTCCAAAGCAGGCAACTTAATTTCTGAAAAACGTAGTCGTTTAAAAGGAAAAAATGTGCAACGTATAATGTTCTTACATTGTAATCAAGAATTATTTTAAATACATGAGTATTTGTTTATTTTTTTGTAACCTTATTTCAAATAACTCTGTATGCAGTTAAAATAAATCAATATTATACAACCTATACAATACATATTTTGATTTCTTCTTATTAATCTAATTTAATTTATGTAATAAAATCTGGCCTTCTAATGTAACTACTCGTCCTATCGTAAATGAAATGGCTCCTTAAAAATACTTTAGGTTTTGGCATTTTACTTTTAATTTTGAGTTGAAATGTTTTCGAATTTTATTTATTTAACGTAATACATATATATTAATATTAGAAAAAGAGAAATATTGGGTATAATCCGCTGTAGAGCAACCGTAGACACGTGTTTCTGACTAATTGGTCGTCATCAGTACGGTGTAGCCAAGGAATAAAGTGGGATAACCTTGGAGATGATAAGCTAAACGGAAGACCATCAGGTGACAGACCACCATTTGCAGCTTCAGCTAGAAGATCCTCGGTTTTGAGGACAACAACTAACGTCGCCACGAGGAAGACAATATCAAACTTGCGTGCCATCCGAGACCAACATGTTGTCCTCAAAACCGAGGATCTTCTAGCTGAAGCTGCAAATGGTGGTCTGTCACCTGATGGTCTTCCGTTTAGCTTATCATCTCCAAGGTTATCCCACCTTATTCCTTGGCTACACCGTACTGATGACGACCAATTAGTCAGAAACACGTGTCTACGGTTGCTCTACAGCGGATTATACCCAATATTTCTCTTTTTCTGATATTTTATGTATCCGCGATAATTTCTTATTCTTTCATTTATTAATATTAGTATATAAGTGGACATTTTGTTTGTACCATATATTAACTATACATATTCCCGCACCGCACATTTCCCAGATAATGAAACATGTTTTGCAAACATCTCTCCCTCTCTCTCTCTCTCTCACACACACACACACACACACACACACACACATATCACGATAGCGACCAAACGGTTAAAGCTACCAATACCAAGCTTTATATTCATGAGTATAAATCTTTTTCTCAAGATCTTATAAAATTTTCAATTAAATAGGTACACCGAAAGTCGTAGTTTACAACTACTAAGTCAGACAAATTACTAAAGAATACTCAAAAGTGAATTTGAGAACAACTTCATAAAAGTTTCTCTAAATTCTTATCGGAAGTAGGTCTTTTACTCTTAGCGAAAAACAATTTTTTGCAAATATTATGCAAGTTATACATTCTAGGCAGACATATAACCAGATAAAAAAGTGGTTCAAGCTTGATTTGGAATAATTTTTGTATACAAAAAAAAAATTGGTAATGGAAGTAATCTCTCGCAAATTATGCATTCTACATAGATTTATTATGAGGGTAAAAGTTTCTAGACATTAACTTAGAACAAGTATTGAATACCAACCAACCTCTTCAAAATTCTACGGCACTTACGTAAAAGAAAGTCGTGTGATGCCCACACCTCATAATTGTGTGAAGAGAGTAATTTGATAAGCAAAGTGCTTTGATAAGCAAATTAATATAAACTTTATAAGCAAGTTATAAAGTTTGATCCAACGAATTTTCTTTTTAATAACAATTGTTTACTTTCTTATACGTAGTATAAGATGTTAACATTTGAAGCACGAAAAATTGGTTTTTATAAACATATCACTCTCTCTTCCTCACACACACTTTTTCTGTTACCACGATATCGGCCAAAGAGTTATAGCTACCATTATCATACCTTGTACAAGAGTATAACCACTTCTCAAGATCTGATTAAATTTTCAATCAAACGATAGACCGGAAGTAAAGTTTCCTTAAAGGAAAAAATCAAATTTTGTCAACTTGGCATTATAAGGTAAAAACGTTATACCCAAAAGTTCCTTCGAAAAACAGTTTTCTGTGAACATTTAAAAAGTTATACACTTAATACAGTTTACTATGATTATAAAATATTTAGAAAAGAATTTGGAAAAACTTTTGCGAAAGAAAATTTTCAGAATTGGGATCGAATGTATCACTTTCAGAAAAGATGATACAGATTTATGAGAAAGTAACACTTTCACAAAAGATGATACAGATTTATTAAGGGTATAACAGTAATTAGACCGGAAGGAACACTTTCATTCTTATCCCGAAGCAGTTTTTATCTCCGCACATATTTATTAATTGATTGAGAACAACTTTTACATAAAAAATGTTGTCCGCACACTTTAGAGAAAAATATCTTCCGTTTTTGTATTACATTTCATTCAAATTTCATGATTTTCGAGACAAGAGACCTTTTGCATATTTTAAGATCGGATGTTGTTTGTAGTAGTAAAACTGTAAGGAAATTAAGGAATCCTGTCTTGTATAATGTACGAATATTATAACAGGTATCAGGTAAAATAAAATTTGCAGTGGAGGTTTTTTTTTTAAAGACAAACATTATTAGAAAATGTAAAGTTGTTCTAAATTAAAAGTTGTAAAAGAAAAGAACATGGTATTTGGAATTTTCTTTTACATAAGATTACAAGAATATCAGAAGAAACAGATTCTAATTAAATGTCAACGACATACAAAAATAGCATCAAATTTAAATACAGGGTGAGTCATTAGTAGCCGCTTTTTCGATTGCTCTTTTGCGTTTTAAATAAAAGAAAAAGCAATTAGTGGAAGATCCATGGTTGCTTGTGGCGCATATTGTAAAAATAATTTAAGCTCTGAAGCGCTTCCGGTTTCACTGGAAATGCACGAAACTTAATTTTTTTAAATGACTCACCCTATATATTTTTGGATTTTCTTGTACTGCTCTAAATTCTCTGTTCAACTGTTTTTTCTTTTTCAAAATTGAGCCAATAGTTTTGAGTTATTAATTTTTTTGAAAATATTTGTCCAAAACACGTGTTCAGAAAAAAATCATTTTCATATTGTAATGTAAAAACATTAACTTTGGCGGTGCTTGTAGCCAAGAAAATTGTGCATCATTTGGTAAAGTTGTACTCGACAATACCTCAAAAACCTTTGTTTTTTCAAAGCCTACTTTCTGAAATTTTCACATACCAAAAACTTATTTTTCGCTATCTACGGACGGATTTTCAAAACTTTTTAAAGCCATCTTCAAATATGTCAGTAAACATAAACTTTATTTTATTTCGATGTTAGCTAACACAGTCGAAAATTAAATACTGCAACTGGACATTGCCGGATTTGAAAAATTGAAATGCGATGCTCTTCATTCTGTAAAATTATTACTTTTGGGATAGTTGGATTTAACATTTACTTTATTTGACAGTTGACTAAGGAAGTCAAGCGCCATTCCTGCTTTCCATTGGTTGAACGAATATTTTTGTGCATTAGAACAACAGCGCTCGTAGTTCTTTAATTGACCGCTAATTGCTACTATAGTGTTTATCTCAGAAATTACAAAAGATAGGTATAGGACATTGTTAACAAAAATGAAAGAAAATAAAAAAAGGAACAAAATGCCTCAATAAAATACTGGGTGTTCCACTTAAAAAAAAATAAGTTTTTGGTATGCGAAAATTTCAGGAAGCAGGCTTTGAAAAAACAAAGCTTTCTGAGGTATTGTCTAGTGCAACTTTACCAAATGATGCAGAATTTTCCTGGCTACGAGCACCACCAAAGTTAATGCTTTTACTTTTAAAAACAATGAGAAAATGACTTTTTCTGAACACGTGTTTTGGTCAAATATTTTCAAAAACAATTAATAACTCAAAAACTATTGGCTCAATTTTGAAAAAAGGAAAAACAGTTGAACAGACAATTTAAAGCAGTACAAGAAAACAGCATAAAGTTTCTAGGACAAAGATGGCAATGAAACAGAAAATATATGTCTGAACTTAATCCAGGTATTATAACTTAAAGGTTTTGAAAATTATTTTGACAATGATATTGACTGTGATATGATCGGTATCTGGTAATATACCCCCGATAATAAACGAATCAGTCTTGTGAACTCTTGTCTATGTAATTATCCCACCTAAACGACCTCACCAGCCGCTACTGATCGAAGCCTATTTTCGAACTCGAGTGCGAATTGATGGAATTTGCGTGTACAACCAGTCTGCACGTTTGGATGATTTCAGACAGCACTTCCCAGAGTTAGCTGTGATTCCCAAAAATGTTTATAATTGCCTTTCCAATTGTGTTGGTGTTTTTCGTGAGACTGGTTTTGTGGGCCATAAATCACGTACCGGTAGATCAAGTTCGTTCGGAATAAGTTCTAAATGATGTTCATCAACGTATGGAAGATGAAACCACAAAACCTTTGAAATGTCTTTCTCAAGAGATCGGACTTTCTTATGGAACAAGTAAGAAGAGTAAAGAAAAACTTACACATGCATCCATAAGATGCAATCACATCAGGCTATTTTGCCGGTAGACTACCCTAAACGTCTTGCTTACTGCCAGTGGTTTGCAAATAATGTAATGCTAAATTTGAAATTGTTTCTGATAAAGCGTGGTTTCATCTTTCGGGGTAGATCAATTCCCAAAATACTCGGGTGTGGAGTATTGAAAATTCTTATATTTTGCGAAACTTGGTGTTTGGATAGCAGTTTCTCACCGCAGAATTGCTGAACCTACTTTTTTAATTTTACAATTAATGCTGTGAGGTATAGAAATATTTTGAATGAATTTATTGAACAACTACATGAAGATGAACTACAATATGCTGCAACGGCACACATATACAGGAAAATGTTGCTTTTCTTCGTGAGTTTTTTGACGATCAGATTATAAGCTTACATACGGCAGTTGAATTTCCACCACGATCACATTGTTTGACAATTTTGAACTTTTTCGTGTTTCCTCACTTAAAAAATAGAATACTTAAAACTCCTGTTGCTAATTTGCAAGATCTGCAGCAAAGAATCATTGAAGAATGTACATTAATAACACACGCAATGCTGAAAAATATCTTTAACAGCATGAGAAGGCGCATAAACTTGAGAACTGAAAATAATAGACAACAATTTCAACACTTCCTTTAATTTCCCCTTTTTTTATCAATAAAATCTTGAATACCAGCTGAGCTTGTTGTTTTATTGCATCTTTAAATCAAATGACATATTTATTGATGGCACTGTCAAATTAAATTTTAAAAGTTAAAGTTGTGTTACGAGTATGATAATATGGCTTAAGTTCATTTGTTTTCTCTTTCGATGCCATCTTCGTGCTAGAAACTTTCTAATATAAAGGTATAACAATATGAAGAAATAATATTACAATTATGGAGCTCAACTATATGACATTTTGAAATCTATACTTAAATTATAATTTATTGTAATATAATGTTTGACGTGCAAAAAAAAGATGTTTATACAAAATTTGTCAGAAATTACGTTCTATTCAAGTATGAAATAGTATATTACATACCGAGGTGGAAAGTGTATCATTACTGTCGAGAGATTAAGTAGTAAGTAGTTAACTTTATCTCGAGACAGGAATGAAACTTTTCACCAAGGTTTGTATACTATTTTATTTGCAACCATAATTATTATATTTATTTGTGATAAAAATTCCCGTAAAAGTTTTGACATATTGAGTTGTCAGATTTGTAATGATCTAGCGTAAACGTCAAATAAATATACGTCCGTTTTTTTTCGGTGAATAGATTATAAAAGAAATGTTGTGTAGTAAAGCCTTCAAGGACTGCACTCCACTTGAACTGAGGCAAACTGTCCTACCGTAGCAATCCAGATATCTTGGCTCGAATGGAGAAGGACAAGAAATTATTATTTCATAATATCCGGAATAGCAGGGCGGCCTATCTACATGGATTCAAGCTTCCAATAATTCTAATGTACCAATTAATTTTATTTACAACCACACAATTAATAATTATTTGTGATAAAAAATCCGATAAAGTTTTGAAATATCGAGTTGACAGTTTTGTGATTGACATTGAGGTTGGGAAGTTAGGGCAGTAATAGAGGGCGGGAAGTAAATGAGGGCAGTAATATAAATAATAAAACATATTTCTGTCGTAGATCAACCCTTGAGGAGTTACTGTGAAAAAGCTGATTTACAGCACCTTCAATCCAAGATGGTGGCTTGATCCCCCCCCTCCCGGTCGAAAACTAGTATTTTTCCTTAGACCATTTATACTTACGAAGAAAGGATAGAACAGGAGAGAGTCTCCTTAAAAATAATATTTGTCCAAAATGGTAACTCAATATGGCCGCCTCAATGCATAGAATATGTATGTTACACCACTGAACACATAATCAAACATGTCAGATATATGACAAGTTATTCAAAATACTCATTTTATAAATTATGATTGATCAATATTGCCATAACTGACCTGCCTTAAAGTGGTAACTCCGTCTAAATAATACCTATTCCCCCGCCAGTTTATTATCTCTCCTGTTCTATTATTTCCTCGTAGATTTATACATATAGACACGCTGTTTTCCGTCCCGCCTTGAATACGAACTGAAGCAAACATAACTCAGGCATGTGACGTCACGGGTGGGCTTGTTTCTGCTGTTGTATGTCTAACGTCCGTTTTAACGTTATAGATACAGTGTTAATATTGATAAAATCGTTCTAATTTTAATTATGGTACAATCCTGTAGTGCATATAACTGCAAAGAACTATTATTATTATTAGTTTTAATTATCAAGGTGAATGCATGAAGAAATATACTAAGAAATTAAGAAATAAATTAAATAAAACAATTTTGTTTTCTGGACAATAATTGAAAATACAAAATCATTTTTATAAGTATTAAATAAATCAATTTCTTTTACTTATTTATGCGTAGTACCGCGCGATCATTTAAATTCTAAATTAGAGCAGGCTGTGAAATTTAAATTAAGTTGGTATATAAGTACTAATTTACAATTTGAATTGTCAAAGTGACGTTTCAAAATGTTAATTAACCAATAATTGACATTCTGGTGAACCTAATAAAAAAAATCCCGCCTGCTATAATTTAGAATTTAAATGATCGCGTGGTATAAGAAATACCTATTGTGATGACGAAAATTTTCGACCTCCAGATTTTTGCAGATGTCCACGTTTTGAGGTCCGCTGATTCCAAAAAAGTGGGTTTTAAAAAATGTCTGTGTGTCTGTTTCTCTCTCTGTGTGTGACAACGATAGCGGTCAAACCGCTGTAGATATCAATTCCAAATTTTGTATTTACGTGTATAAAATCTCCCTCTTGAGATCTGATTAGTTTTTCAGTAAAATCGGTAGACCGGAAGTAGTAGATTACTGCAGTGAAAAAATTGGATTTTGCCAATATTTCGTCAACTACTAAGTTTAAACAAATTCATTAAGAATTCATACGTACTCAAAATAAAATTTTAAGAAAAATTTTATTAGAAAAGCTTTTTGAAATTTCTACCGGAAGTAGGTCTTTTACTCTCATCGAAAATAAGATTTTTGCAAATATTTCGCTAACCATGCTTTTTAGACAGGTACGTTACGAGTATAAAAGTATTAAGAACTTAATCTCCAATACTTTTGTATAAAAAAATTTTCAAAATTCGGACCGGAAGTAACACTTTTATCGCATAGCGATTTTTTGCAAATCTGTCGTAAATTATGCATTCTATATATATTTATCAAGCGAATTTAGAGCTGGATTTGGAATATCTTTTGTATAAACAAAATTTCAAAATTCGGGCCGGAAGTAATACCTTTACTCTTAGCGAGTAGCATTTTCTTGTAAATATCTCACAAAGTATGCATTCTATGAGATTAAGAGACTAGAAGTACTTAGAATAGGATTTTAAATAATTTTTGTATAAAAAAATTTTCAAAATTCGGACGCATTTACTCACAGGCGTATTTTTTTAAGAGGATAAATGTATTTAAAGCTTAATTTAGAACAACTTTGCATAATTTGAAATTCATATATGTATAAGAAAGTCGTGTGGTGCCCACACCTCATTTTTTCTTAACAATAAATGTATACCACAAATTGCTTTGAGTTTTATTTTTGAATAACCAAAAGTAAATGGAATTGACTGACTGGTCTTTACAAAAATTTATAGTTATTTGAGGTAAGTACGATAGGGTACGACTAACGAAATTTCTGGGTTATATATTCAGATTTTGTTTTACAAATATTCTTAAAATATCAAGATTATAATGTTTTTAAACAAATATTCATCAAATAAGAAGATTGGCGTTTTTAATAAATTAAAATGAAGGGTTTTCTTTACTTTTGTAGTACAAAGTCCAGGTATGTAGTTGCATCGTGCCCACCTGTGACGTCATCCGCGTAGAATTCTGTTTGCTTCACTGCTTGATAGTTAAAGCGTGTCTATATGTTTAAATTCGGAGCCTGACCGAAACAACATAAAAATCAAAATCGTTTCTACCCTACATTTGCAGGGCAAAATTCCCTACTTACTGGACTAACACTGTATGGTGCTTGCATAAGATATTTGTGTATGATATCCGTTTGTAGATAGACAAAAATTAAATTCTAAAATAAATTAAGAATGTATCTTTTAGGTGAGGGATAATGGCAATGTACGAATATTATAATGTTAACTTTGAAAATAACAAAATTTGCGGTGGTTGTTATATTTTAAGAAGAATAAGATTAGAAAAATGTATAATGCTTCTCTGATGTAAAATTACTCTAAATTAAAAGTGTTAAAAGAAAATGTATTTGGAGTTTTCGTTTACATAAGATTACAAGAATATTGCAATAGATTCTAATTAAATATGTCCAAAAAATTAAAATTGAATATGTCATAGGGGCAAAGGGCACGGCTTGTCAATTTTAATTTGACAAAGTTCTTCATCAGTAACATGGTCAATACATTGAAAAGTGTAAAACATATTTAACATTTATTTTACAGAATTGAATTTTTCTGAAAAAAAAAAAAAATAATGGGGATACGTGGTCAGTTTTTTGCATAACTATTATAGTCGACGCTAATTGGGCCGGCCTGTACAAAATTTTTACGGAAAAAGATGACATATCATCTTAACCGAATTATAAAATCTGATGTAACAGAAAATCGCAATTTCTGATTCTCACCACAGAAGAAATCCTTTAATTGCGAAACAAACAAATCTGAAGTGTGCTAATTTAATATTTCAAAAGCAAAAAATGAGGTGTGGCCACCACACGACTTTCTTATACGTATGAGCGTTTCAAACTATACAATTTTAAGAATTTCTTTATACAAAACTTATTCAAAATCCTATTCTAAGTACTTTCATTCTCTTAATAAATCGCTATAGAATGCATACTTTGCAAGATATTCGAAAAAAAGTGCTACTCGCTAAGAGTAAAAGTGCTACTTCCGGTCCGAATTTTGAAATTTCATGTAAACAAAAAATATTACAAATCCAACTCTAAATACTTTTGTACTCTAAATAAATATATATAGAATGCATAATTTACGACATATTTGCAAAAAATCGCTATTCGGTAAGAGTAAAAGTGGTACATCCGGTTCGAATTTTAAAATTTTTTTTATACAAAAGATATTTAAAATTATAATTTAAATACTTTTATACTCGTAATCTACCTGCCTAGAAAGCATGACTTGCGAGATATTCGCAAAAAACTGATTTTCGATAAGAGCAAAAAACCTACTTCCGGTTGGAATTTCGAAAAACTTTATTAAAACAATTTTTCTCGAATTTAATTTTGAGTACATTTGAATTCTTTATAAATTTGTTTAAACTTAGTAATTGACGAAATATTGGCAAAATTCGATTTTTTCACTGAAGTAAACTACTACTTCCGGTCTACCGATTTTACTGAAAAACTAATCAGATCTCAAGAGGGAAAATATACACGTAAATACAAAATTTGGAATAGATATCTACAGTGGTTTGACCGCTATCGTGGTCACAGACAGACACATAGAAAGACACACACACACAGGCATTTTTTAAAAACCACTTTTTTTGGTATCAGGGGACTTCAAAACGTGAACATCTGCAAAAATCTCGAGGTCAAAAATTTTCGTCATCACAATACTTCCTTATACTACGTATAAGAAAGTAAAAGACCACATAACGTGAGATATAAATTATTATTGAAGTCACTGTATACAAAACGTGGTGACAAATGCGCTACCACAACAATTTTTTTTTAATCAATCGGACACTATCGGCATAGCAATACTATTCAAGTGTCGACATTATTAAAGTGGTCGGTATATTATCATAGTTAATATCGTTTTATCTAATAATAAATGGTTTGATAAAAATGTCCAGAAAAAAAGAACTCATCAAATCAGAAGTTCAAAAACGAGATCGAACTCTCGGCATTGAGTTAACGTACATAGAGATACTTAGAAGCTATAGCTCCAACGTCTTTGTATGTATGTATGTGTATATATATACGTGTGTGTGTGTGTGTATGGCAAATTATTCTTACAAGCAAATCAAAACACGGTTCCGTTCTTTCCAACAACGGACCGAACCATTTTCATGAACACGGGGAGTAAACTTGCTTTCCACATAGCTGCTAGCTTGCTACCACGACCTAAAATATCCCACGTGACTAAAAACCGACTATCCCGTTCGAACGTAGTATGCTAGCTATTAACCTATCTCCTTTTATCGAAAAGGAGTTATGTGTGGAAAAAATAGTCGCACCTAATGAAACAAAAAAAAATGCATTTGTGCACAGGTTAATTAGGAATATAAGACATTATTAATACAATACATTAAATATGATATCGCAAAAAAGGCAGAGCGTCGCTTTCAAGTTTGAAACGATTTCCGCGCTCCAATTTGATTAAATATTTTTCGCGGTTTAAAATCGCGCCAGCAAAAAGCGCCTGCGTCAAACTTGACAGATATTGCGCAGTGTACGCTAGGTTATCACAATTTTATAGATATATTTTTCTAATATCTGTCTATGAATATATCAATTATTTACATATCTGTGTCATAATCCGATAAATGCAGTACAACAGGAACGAAACGGATTGGAGAAATGTGACCGCGTGAGTCTAAACAACTGACCTTTCTTGCGCCGTGTATTTACTTCTGCAGCTTCTTCCGCGGTTAAATCGCCCGGTTGTAGTACGACAACGGTGGGCTGCTCCTCCTGGGTATCTTCTAAGTCTTCGTCGGCGACGGGACCCAAGTTTTCACGCTGAAAAAACATGTTTTTGCATCGCAAATACGGGACACATTCTAACATAACCTACTTTAGTGTCGACGGTGGGGCCTTCCTTATAACCCACTTGTTCCTTAATTCGTTTCAAAAAGGCAGGTTCGTCTGGTTTTATGTATGCTACGTTCTTTTTTGACATTGCCACATTTGTAACGTATTTATTAAATCTATTTAAATTGGGAAAATTCAATGGATATCACTGTTTTCTCGCACGAAAATGCACAAGCCACAATTTACAGTGGGGCCACTACAGCAACTGAACTGAGCGGTACTTACGTATTTAAAAGTTATTTTCCCGCACGTTCCAGGTTCCTTTCTATAGCGCTGTCTCTGTTCATGTATCCCAAATAATTCAGCCACATAATAGACGAAGATAGTGTGTAAAGGACGTGCTCAAAAATAAATTTCATACTTTGCTAACTATATAATTTCATTGGTATATTATTCCAGCCTTACGTATTTTTTTTATTATTATTATTTTCCCCACAATTATTTTTGTGTTTCTGGATATTAATTTTCAAAATTTTGTCACATATTGTTAGAATTTTATGTTAATTTACTTTTAAATAACAAAAACCGAGCAGAATAATACATGTCCAATCGTCTTATATAACACTCACTTGCCAGACAAAAATATTGATATTTTTCCCACAATTTTCAAAGTATTTCCCTCTCATATTCACATAGAAGTATAAAAGAGTTAGGTATTTATAAAATCAAATTGATTTTCCTCTACTCTATGAAAATACATTTCTGTATTTATATATAATAATAAATTACACTAAGGCACTGCATATTATCCAAATCAGGATGATTAATACAACAATAATTTTATTTCTAATTTATCCAGATTAAAAAGAACCGTACCTACAGTACTTTATATTATTATTATATTATATACCTACCTTCATAACAATAGTTTAGCTTTGCGCTTTTTCAAATTCAGTATTTTCCCGCAAAAGCCATAATCCCACTTTATTTAATTATTAGGTACATGCCTCAATAATTTCAACTAATAGCAAATACCTAATTTGTTTCATTATATGTCATGTATATTCCCTCTCAAACAAAGAGTATAATAATGTATCTATTGTATGAAAGATTAACAGTGAAGAATGGAATCATTTCAAATTTTTGCGTGTTATAATATGTAAAATCTGAAATAAAATAGACAGAAGGACGTATTTAAAACGTTACAAGACTTTTGAAAAGCTTTCCTGAACATTTTTATTAAATACTAATAATTAGTCTGTCAAGTTTTTGATTTGGAGTTCCCCTGGGCTCTTATTTTAGACCCATTTTTATTATCAACCGTCTTATATGTCAGCGCTAATTATTCTGAAGATAAAGATATATAAAATATAATATATCTACCAGATTATCACTTACAGCATATATTTTACCTAAGGTGTCTACAAATATCTAATAATAATAATTAATCCTACTTGGTGATAGGCAATTACTACTTTTTTAAAGTAATTTTGAAGCTGTTTTTCAAAATATTTCAAAGTATTTTGTAAAGTTGGAAGACGAGGTCTCTAATTTCATACACAATAACGGTCATACTTTTGGCAAATTGGAAGAATTTTGAAAATAGGTACTAATTAATTTTAGTATATTAACTAGAATATCTCCAATTGCTACAGCACACAGGGATGATGCTAGTACCTTTGGTGCCCCAGTATTATTAACTGAAATATCTCCAATTGCTACAGCACACAGGGACGACGGTAGCCCCTTCGGTGCCCCCTGCAAATATCTAGCATTGCGTCCTCCCCACCACCATCTGAAAAGCAATGGAGTCATGAGATAACAAAATAAAACCTAAGATGTTAGAATTATTAAGTATGTAGTTTTAATTCTCAATAAACAAAAGTACATACATTAATATATGTATATTATTTATAACATCTAAATTAAAATAAAATACGAAATTTAACATATTTATGTGCTTTTTTTTTTAAATTAAAATAAATATGAATATTAAAAAGTTACTGTTCTTGCTTTGGCGCTGGAAAATTGATTAATATTTTTTTGAATGTTTATTTTATCGCAAATATCAATTCTAATCGCTATTATTGATAGACCAACTAGCTGCTTTTGTGTTAATTTTGATCGAAGATGTTACTTTCTTATACGTAGTATAAGGAAGTATTGTGATGATGATAATTTTCGACCTCGAGATTTTTGCAGATGTCCACGTTTTAAAGTCCCCTGATACCGAAAAATTGGTTTTTAAAAAAATTCTGTGTCCCCCCCCCTATGTGTGTGTGTGTGACCAATTTTTTTATTTATGAATATAATCTCGCTCTTGAGATCTGATTAGATTTTCAGTAAAATCGGCAGACCGGAAGTAGTTGTTTATTTCAATGAAAAAATTGAATTTTGCCAATATTTCGTCAACTACTAAGTTTAAACAAATTTATAAAGAATTTGATTAAAAAAGTTTTTCGAATTCGTACCGGAAATAGATCTTTTACTCTTATTGAAAATCAGTTTTTTGTCAATATTTCGCAAGCCATGCTTTTTAGACAGGTACGTTACGAGCATAAAGGTGTTTTTCTACTCCCATACTTTAATTGTATTATTAGATATGCCGAACCTGTACTATAAACATGTTCATTACGATACAGATTTTCATTATGTTACAAGTTTATATCCAATAGGAACACAGATTTTTCATTACGATACAAGTTTATATCCAATAGGAATGCGACATTTCAATATTCAAACAATATTCAATATGGCGACTGCATATCTGACAGATATACAAATTAAATAAATGTGACAGTTCTCTGCAATTTACAAGTAAGTACTTAAAATTTGTGCTTTTTTGAAAATATAAACGGTAAAAATGAGGGATAATGACAGTGAAATGTAATAATTGACTCCACCAGAAGTTATGGAACAAGCCTTAGTAGCCACGAACAATTTATTACCAGCCAAATTCACAAAAACGTACGGAAAATTTTAACCTCAATTTATGAAATGGATTGTTCAAAAAATATGTTTTATTATGGGGTCGTAGAAAAAATAGTGTATTCAACTCGCATTTAATGGCTATTAAGACACTCGTATTCATTACAATACTCGGCTTCGCCTCGTATTCGAATTCTTTTACTCGTGTCTTAATAGCTATCATTAAATGCTCGTTGCATAATATACTATTAGAGCTTAATTTTCAATACATTTTGTATAAAATAAAATTCAAAATTGACACCGCAAGTAACACTTTTACTCGTATCGAATAGCGATTTTTTACAAATATGTCGTAAATTATGCATTCTATATATATTTGTCAAGAGTACAAAAGTATTTAGAACTGGATTTGAATTTTTTTTGTATAAATTAAATTTCAAAATTCGGACCGGAAGTAACACTTCTACACTTAGCGAGTAGACTTTTTTCAAATATCTCGCAAAGATTGCAGTCTATAGAGATTTATTAAGAGAATAGAAGTATTTAGAATAGGATTTTGAATATTTTTTGTATAAAAAAATTCTTAAAATTTGAACTTGAAGTAACACACTTACAGGTTTATTTTTCTAAGATAAAAGTATTTAAAACAATTCAGAACAACTTTTGTAAAATTTGAAACGCTCATACGTATAAGAAAGTCGTGTGGTGGCCACACCTCATTTTTTTACAAGTTTTAATGTCGAAAAAGCTCTTTTCGTCCAGTGGCAACTGTAGTTGGTTGTCTAGGTAAATAACATTCGTAATGCCAGGTGTATATTTACATATGATGTTTCATAAATTATTTCCATGAATATAATTTAATGAGCTAAGTATAGGAATTTTCAAAATTATTTAACTCTGATTGAAACACATTGTTAAGGAAAATTCGTTAAATAATTCACTGCATATTATATTTTTCTATGCTACGTCTTTAAAATAAATTTCTATTTACCACATTCTTTTCTGTAGTGTTTCATCATCTAAATCTGATAATTTGTTTAAATTATACAGAAATTCAAAATACTTATTAGGGGACGTTCTCCCAAGAGTACGCACACAACCTGTTCTTTTAAATAAAAATTATAATTTTTGTTTAAACTATTTATTAATGTAATGGTATTGTATATTGGGTTATGTTGCAAAGTAATCTCAACACAAAAGCAATGTTTAGTTTTAATTAAGAAGAATATAATACCAAAAACGAAATACGTAAAATGCGTACTCTTAGGATACATGGTTTACAAGAGTACGCAAGGGATATACCCAAGAGTACGCATGAACAAAAAAAAATGAAACTGAGATAAATAGTGTTACTCTTAACTAAAATATAAATTCTTTTAATAGAAAAACCAAAGGTTTTTCGACAAACCGCATAAGTCGCAACGAAATTGAGCGCCTCCCTGATAACTGGAGCAGTCTTCATGCCAAATTTGACATTGTATCCACTCTGAAGTGCTGAAATGTTCGTTGCATCCAGGGCAAATGCTTTGATCCTGCTTATTATTTATTTTTGGTTTTTTTGTTGGGCGTTCCTTAGCTGTAGATTTGAAAGTGTTTTTTACACCAGCTGCAGGTTTCTTCTTTTCCTGTTCCTCCAACAACTGGTTTTTATACGACGTAAAAGAAAGGATTTCTGATTTCTTGGACTTTCTTGTTTTTGTGTGTTCAAGCTTGGAACTTGGAAATAGCAAAATCATTTTGGGAGTTACTGAAGACGGGCCAGAAATATTTAAATCAATTTCAACCAAAGAAGTTGTGTGTATTGGACTTTGATCGGGAGTTTTTTGCCTTGTGTCTTCAGCAACATTTTGTTGGGTTTTAGACATAAACACACAGAAAGCGGTAGTAAATTTTCCTCTTCGCTAGAATCAGTAGTTGTTGCATCCTGATTATTTGTGCTTTTGTTAGGCTTTGTTTCAGAGCCTGATTCAATATTAGGCCTGTTTGTTACTTCAGCTGGTGCGAAATCATGTTCGGTAGAGACATCTGGGTTCTATGGGTATAGCCCAGTGCATGCAAAAGATTTCTCACAGATTTGAATGGTTGCTACTTTTGAATAAGCTGCATGGTAGAGAGCTGCCATCTCTTTCTTCGTGATAAGTTTTCCGGCATTATTAACCATCCATTTGTCATATTCGTTTGAGAAGGCTGATTTTAGAGGAAAGAAAAATCCTCGATCCAAAGGTTGGATCTTATGGCTTCCATGGGGAGGCAATGTCAAAAAACAATGGAGTGTTCTCTAGCAAATTAGATAGCCTCGAGAGAACAATGGGATATGTGGTTATCTAATGTTAATACCACAGGATCAGCTTCGGTTTGTTTTACGAAATCGCAGAAGTGTTTTAGCCAAATTAGAAATAATTCCGAATTCATATATCCCGTATCCGAAATCATTTTTAATGTACCTACTGGTGCTTTCTGGCGAAAACAAGTCCCGGTGGCACCCATATACCTGAAGCGCTCATACAACAAACAGCCGTTACCAGCTGGCCTCTTTCGGCAGAGACTACTTTTGAGACGGCCCTTTTACCTTTGGCAGCATAGACCTTGGGAAGCTTGTTTGGGACTGTCGAAAGCCCTGTCTCGTCTATGTTAAAGATTCTGTGGGCTGGAGCATGTGTATTCTCGTAAACACATTTCAAATTTTGAAAAAATCTGCCACATTGTATCTTATTAAACCCACTAATGCGAGCTAGGCTACATTTTTCTGGACTTCTTACCGACAATAAATTCCGTACGGCAAAGGCTTGAACCCAATGTTTGCCTGCCATTTTGCTATCTTTCTCAAATCGGTGCGGAATATGATTCATTTCAGCATATTGGTACGCTAATGTTCTTACATCTTTAACACGCAATCCATAAAAACGGACGTCAAATTTACGAATGTGGTCCGCCAATTCTTTCTCTTGCGCTGCCGTGAATTCTGGTTTAAACCTGCCCAAGCTTGTTGGTACCGTGCCCTAAAAATTATGAAAAAATACAACATGGATCAACCAATATACGAATATAAATTACACACCAAACGTAGTTTTTTTCTGAGCGAACACTCGTTGACATTGACTGATTGGGCTACTGCTCTTTTACTTTCCCCTTTCGCAATACCTTCTTTAGCTTCGTTTAACATATCCAGGGTAAATTTTAGCTGTCGGTTACTTTTTCTTGCATACTTTCCCATTTTCATGCACCATCTGTGAATACATAAAAATATACCTATAGTAAATATTTTCAGATCCTATGAGTACGCGCGTACTCTTTGGATGCGTACTCTTGCCAACGATGTGTGAGTACTACATTCATTGCATTATCTATGGGAAAATTCAACATAATCTTACAATTGGCACATGATGCTCTGTCTTACAAGCTGCTTTTTAATTGGTATTAAAACGATTTTAGCACACTTTAATATTTACCTATGTAATCGTTACTTTTTAACATGCACGTATTATGAAAAGCATTGTAAAACCATATTTCTTACCGTATTTAGGTAACCTTACGCACGAACACCACTAAATTTCAGCACCAACTATGTAGGTTGTTGGTGGAAACTGACGACAAACGGCCGTTAAATCGGCGTTGCCAAATCCAAAATATAGCGACTGCGTACTCTTAGGAAACGCGTAGGTACTCTTAGGCAAACCTCCCCTATGTGTTACTAACAGTTCATATCTTTCGTCTAATGCGTTAATTGCTGTACCTAAGAGTACGTTTGTAAAACTGTATTTTAAATAAATCTCTTGCAATGGATTCTGTAGTGTTGTGCATTCATGTCATGCCTTCAACAAGACTTATATACTTTGTCAAACTGGTGCTGCATGTACAAATCCATGCATTGAAATATAAGTAAATGTTGTTTTATGTCATTTACACGTAAAGCAGATCATCTTAATTCTACTTACTTCATAAATGGTGTTCTGTTGAAAAGGGTAGACACATTCCGAGATCTTGGGTTGTTTTCGATAGCAGATTAAGTTTCTCGAACCATATAAATCATGTTTGTGCATCGACCTCAAGATCTTTGGGTCAGCAACATTGAATATGCTACACAGCTATGGTCTCCCCAGTATATTTACTTGCATATCTCCATTGAAGAAATTCAGCGGCGATTTCTGAAGCATCTCTCCTTCAAGAATACCGGGTTGTATAGTCTGCGAGGTGTTGACTATGCGTTGCCATTGGAGACTCATGGCCTTCAACCTTTGAAATACCGACGCGATATTCATGGATGGATGGACTGTCTAGATCTCTTTTCCTCTCTGAGATTTCTGATTTGCAGACTATCCTCCCGTTCCTCTTCCACATTCGTAATTCCCTTCTCGAGAACGAACTTATTACATGGATCTCCGCTCGTACGGATGTGTCGTTTTTCAAACTTCCACTATGAGGACATTTTCTTTACTAATGGCTAATTAAAAAATGTTTTTTCCTCTTTTTTTTTGTATATGTAGGGGAAAGTAGCCTATGATGGCATAGTGCACATGATGGCATGGTGCACATGATGGCATACCAGCTGTAAATTCAAATTTACCGGTTGTAGCGCGCTAGTTCGCGCCCTTGCATGCGCAGGAGCGCGTTTCAAATGTTCAGTAGTAAATCAGTGACTGTCAAGGGAGGTATTGTTTCAGAATTCAGGAAAGTAAATTTTGGTAAGTAGTAAACTAACATTAACGACTTATTCTGTATCACATTGTACTCGAAAAATGTTATTTAGTCGCATGAAGTTTACCGGCACATATTTCACTATTGACTATTCATGGATCTATCTACTTATTTTGAGGTTATATTGGCGGTAAAGGGGATTTAGGATGATTTAATTTAAAAGTCAGCTTTCCCCTATGATGGCTCCCTATATGGGCTCCTATGATGGCACAGTATGCCATCAAAGGAAACCAGTGTTATTCATATTTTTTACGCGTGGTAATACACAAATGAGTTCTTACTTGCATGTATTTTCAGATATGGCAAATTGTGGTTCAAAAAAAAGGCAGGAGTGGAAGGAGGAGGCAATGGAAGAAGCATTACAAAATATAAAGGACAAAAAAATGGGATGGCAACTAGCAGCAAAAACGTTCAACGTCGCGGCAACAACTCTACGTAGAAGGTTTCAGAATAATTGCGGTGCTACAAAAGGAGATTTAGGAGGGAGCAGGACAGTACTGAGTGAAGATATAGAGAAAGAATTAATCAAGCATATATTACAGACATGGAAACAAGATTTTTTGGGTTAACGACAAAAAATCTTAGAAGACTTGTGTTCCAAATTGCAGAAAAAAACAAGATCAAGCATGATTTTAATAAGCAAACCGAAATGGCCGGTAAGAAATGGGTTAGTGGGTTTTTGAAGAGGCACCCTACTATCTCTTTAAGGATCCCAGAAAATACATCGTATGCTCGAGCGCAGGCCTTTAATAAAAACAACATTAGTCAATACTTTATTAACTGGCTGCTATTATGAATCAGCATAAATTTCCACCAGAAAATATATATAATGTTGACGAATCGGGCCTGAGTACCGTGCAAAAACGACCGCAAAAAATATTTGCAACGCGAGGGCGAAAGCAGGTGGGGACCCTTAGTAGCGCCGAACGTGGGCAGCACTTGACTGTAGTCTGTTCAATGAATGCCATAGGAACATTTATTCCCCAAGCTTTCATTTTTCCACGAAAACGATTTAAGAATGAATTAATGGACAAATCCCCACCTGGCAGTAAAGCATTTTGTCAAGAAAATGGCTGGATGAATAGCGAGATCTTCATAAAAGGTCTCTAATCAGAATAAAGTGCTTCTACTATTAGATGGCCATTCAAGTCATAAGAGCTTGGAAGTGCTTCAAATGGCCAAAAATAATGGAATTATTTTGTTTTGTTTCCCGGCGCATTGCACCCACCGTGTACAATCTCTTGATATCGGTTTTTTCGGACCGCTGCACACCTACTACAATCAAGAAATACAAACATGGCTAAAACAAAATCCAGGGAGGGTAGTGACGCATTTCCAGGTTGCCAGTCTTTTTACCAAAGCCTATTTGAAGAGTGCCACTCTCGCAAATGCCATAAAAGATTTTGCCAAAGCAGGAATTGTTCCCATAAATCCTGAAATTTTCGAGGATTGGATGTTTGCACCAGCCCTCACTACGGACAAAGCTCATGAACAACCCGTTGCCACCCACAATGAACAACCAATAGAAGACTTGCAAACAACCTAGAATTGGAAGCTGCTGGTCCTTCTACGTCTATAAAAAAAATGAAATTGAGCATTGAAGAACTATCACCGCTGCCAGTAGCTGTCCCTAAAACAAAAACGAACAAAGGGCGAAAACCCGGAAAGTGTGGTCATTTGAACGCAACTCCCGACATCATAGAATTGAAAGACAAAGCAGATGTAACAGCTAGACAAGAGCGAGAGAAGCTGGCCCGAAAAGCGAAAAGAAGGAAAATCTTAGAGGAGGACGAGAAAGAAAATGAGAACTATATTAATGATCCTTACAATATCGATGACGATGACGAATCTGACGTTGCTTGCATATACTGCAATGGACTTTACTCTCAGTCCCGTTATAAGGAGTCCTGGATCCGTTGCCAGAAATGCTTGCGCTGGTGCCACTGTGACTGTGCTGGTGTCAATAAAAAAATTAAAGTTTTTATTTGCGAGTTATGCCATTAACTTTTCCTCATTTTAATGATTCAGAGGTCATGTTAATTTTTTATACCTAGTTATTTTTTTTGTTTTTACGAATTATTGTTGATTTATTGTTTTTATAGGATCTATTGTTACTTTTGTTTGCGTAATGTTTCTCTTGTTATTCTCACTAATAAAAATTAAAGATAAAAAGTCAAGTTGTATTGAATTTATGAGCGTGCGCCATCATAGGACGTAACGGGTGCCTATGATGACATAGTCAAACAATTTTTCCTAAAGCAATTTCAGAAAAAGAAATGACCTAATGCTGATATTATATAAGTAGCGTTAACGCTTACTTTGTACATGAAGCAAATATTCAATCACAAAGTTTTATGTTGTTAATTAACAAAGTAACAGAGCATAGAAGTTAAGTATGCCATCATAGGCTACTTTCCCCTATGTGTATGTAGGTACACAGAATGCCGTTGTCCTTATTATTATCGAATTATCGTCTTTATTGCCTTTTTTGCACAGTCAATTAATTATATGATATTTATTGAGGGTGTACTTCTAATATATTTGCTAATTCTGTAGTAGTTTCTAACAATTGAGAATATGTAAGGAACATGAAGTAAAGAATGCTCAAGGATTAATGTTTGGAATATGTCATTGAAAACCATTTTCTTTTCCTTTCATGTTTGCAGTATAATCATAACCTTAACAACGCAAATTTCTATTATCTAAATTGAGGTGACAGTACCGATTTTTAACAATTTGACCCGCGTCCCGGGGCGTTTTAAAAATGTCCCGATTTTTGGAAAGAATGCATGGCAAGTTAAGGATCGGTGGGAGAACAGGAAGGGAATACACGGTTTTCAACGGTGATGTGGCTATTTTACCAGGATATGAGTTTTATATTATTTTTGTTAATTGTATAATGTTAAACTTTAATAATAACAAGTAACTGTTGTCAACAGTAGATTAACCAGAACAGCTTTTCAAATTTCGCATTATTGATCAGTTAGAATTACAAGAGAAAATATGAAGCTTTGAAAAGAAGTCAAGCAAAATCAAGAAAGAAGCATTATGGCACAATATGAACTATGAAAACTTTAAACTCTTACCTGTGTTGCAATTAATATTTTGTAATTTCTTATTTTATATTTGTAGATTATCGCAGCTCTTGTATATGGATAAATGCAGGAAGTATTAATTGCAATGTAAAGATAAAGTGTTTAATGCATCAAAATAAATATCGTTATAAATATAATATCTATAATAAAAGCAATAAGCATCATTTCATATTTTTATTAATAAAAACTCTTGTAAACATGAACAAGTATTTTTATTTCACAAAACATTACACTGAATAACAACAAGCTTGAACAGAATAAAAAGTACATTTCTAATTGTTATTACAGTAAGTAAAAAAAGCACTGAAATTAATTTACAATTTTACACTACTGTTATTTGCACCAACTTAATGCCAAAACATTAATATTGATCATTAAAATTACATGCCTTCAAGATCAGATATTGTCAACAATATCTCAGTACCATTATCATACACTTTTTACTTTCTTATACGTAGTATAAGGAAGTATTGTGATGATGAAAATTTTCGACCTCGAGATTTTTGCAGATGTCCACGTTTTGAAGTCCCCTGATACCGAAAAAGTGGTTTTTAAAAAATGTCTGTGTGTCTGTGTCTCTGTGTGTGTGACCACGATAGCGGTCAAACCGCTGTAGATATCACTTCCAAATTTTGTATTTACGTGTATAATCTCCCTCTTGAGATCTGATTAGTTTTTCAGTAAAATGGTAGACCGGAAGTAGCAGTTTACTTCAGCGAAAAAATCGAATTTTGCCAATATTTCGTCAACTACTAAGTTTAAACATATTTATAAAGATTTCATATGTACTTAAAATTAAAATTGAGAATAATTTTATTTAAAGAGTTTTTCGAAATTCATACCGGAAGTAGGTCTTCTACTCTTAATCGAAAATCAGCTTTTTGCGAATATTTCGCAAGTCATGCTTTTTGGACATGTTCGTTACGGGTATAAAAGTATTGAAAACATAATTTTCAATATCTTTTGTATAAAAAAAATTTGAAAATTCAGACCGGAAGTACCACTTTTACTCTTATCGAATAGCGATTTTTTGCAAATATGTCGTAAGTTATGTATTCTATATATATTTATCAAGAGTACAAAAGCATTTAAAACTGGATTTGCAATATTTTTTGTATATATGAAATTTCAAAATTCGGACCGGAAGTAGCACTTTTACCTTAGCGATAAGCACTTTTTTGATAATATCTTGCAAAGTATGCATTCTATAGAGATTTATTAAGAGAATAGAAGTACTTAGAATAGGATTTTTTTGAATAATTTTTGTAAAAAATTCTTAAAATTCTATAATTTCAAACGCTCATACGTATAAGAAGGTCGTGTGGTGGCCACACCTCATTTTTTTCTTCCGTCATGACGTGATAAAATCATACCCACCATGTTTAGAATTTTTAACTTATGCGAATGGCATGTAATTCTAAAGAACATGCGTATATATGTCAAAATAAACATTACTTTCACGTACTGAAAAGGTATCTCTACTAATTGAGCCCATAAAAAGTATTTCATCATCAGTCGTTATTTCATAGCAACTTTTCAAATGTTGTACAATTTTTAACGAAAAATCGCCATATCTCAGAAAATCGGCAAATACAAGTGATGTCAGTTTAATCAATCCTTTAAGGGCTATCATAAAATGTAAAAAAATTCATAGCATTCAATTTACAAAATACATAAGTTTGTGTTGGTTCGTCGTAGTCGAACACTCTGTATAAATGAAAATAATTTTAAATTGTAGAGCTTATGATTATCTACAATTTTTGTATTAAAAATTATTCGCTATCTACATTATTCGATACCAATAATGGACTTTACCGCTACGGTGGGACACCCGGTATATGGGTCATTTTCAATAACCTTTAACTTTACATACAGCACCCCTACTTTCCTCTCCAATGCCAGCGCGACCGATACATGTTCGAAAATACAAGTTAGCAGTAATTATTGGACCACCGGCTTGGGTGTTTGTTATGCGTTCAGAAATAATATTTACGAGTTGCAAGGATTTGTTTTTCTTTTTCCTTTCACTAAATGCAGAGAATTATTAAGCTGCGTTCACGCTGCATGACACAAACAAAAGCGTAATTCTAATAAAATTAAAAATAAGGTAAATAAAAAAGGATTCTGAAAATAATAATAAACTACTAGATCAGGAGATCGCGCCGGCCATTTGATGTTTCCCGTTCCAGTAATAAGACGGCTTTTATTGCAGACTAGATCGCAACGTGTTCGCAGCTAAACATTGAATGTAAAATCTGGTGGGGAGAAGTGGGAAGATCGGAGAAAATCGTTGTGATGTCGATTGTTGCCGGGATTAGTGACGGACAGTAGGGGTGCCACGTTGCCACGTATTACTTGTATACGTATAAATCGCACGTAAACATTGAATCCCTATACCTAATGAAAATTGACACATACGGTATACCCTATAACTACAATCTTATCTAAAAATATTAGGGCGTACTAATTTTTTTAGGTATATTACGGTGGTGTGTCAATTTTAAGAAAAATAATAACCTAAAATTGCTATCTCCTTTTATTTTTAAACTTTAAATATACCATTTTATCTTATAAAATTATTTTTTTTACATTCTTTCAACAATTGTTCTTCGTCATGTTTATGTCAAATTTCAAAGTTATAGCCGTATTTCTTTGTTTTTAAATATTTACGAAATATACCTAAGAGTCTAACATTACCGTCACGCCAACTTTTGGCACAAATTTTAAATCGTCTGTTTACTTTTATGTTCTCTAGCCAAGTGGATGTTGCGAGTTCGTGTTTTACAAAAATAACTGCCGTTATTTTTTTATAAAAAGGGTTAGTTTTAAGGAGCGTATTTTTTTGTCTTAACGTTACGGTCCCATGGGACAATCTACTTCTAATAGTAGTCATCGTTATCATCACATTTGTCCAATATTTTAAACCACTGCTAGTTTCATATTTCCTAACCTCAAGTCTTTTTTTCTAGATGTAACATTTCTAACACTGTTTTACTAAAGTTCAAACATTACCGTCACGTTCGAAAAACAGCCAAAACGTGATTGTAATGATAAAAAAGTGACGATAAAAATGTCGATTTACAAGTTAATAATTAGTTTCTAATAATTTGAAATATCACTGCAAGAAGTATAACAGTATAATCAGTAAAAGTATATTTTTTGAAAGTAATATAGGTAAGCCAAAAGTTAAAGGTTATTGAAAATGACCCATATATACACTTTAAATCTGAAAACAACGAAGTACTAGCATTTCCCAAGGGTGAATGTGTCCCCTGTAAATACGACACAGCAATTGATGTTTTAGTATTTTATGTTCCGAAATATGAACTTCGATTTGGAACGCAAGCAGATAAAAGTAATTTTTTAAAGCGTGTGTTTCCATATTGGTAAGAAAAAATATAGATATACTTACTTTTTCGTATAACAGCTATGATTATGAAATTTCTGATGGTAAACAAACCATCAGAATAATTTATTTAACAAAATATGTGACTTTAAAGTGGAATTATTTTAATGACTAATGATTTGATAAACGTTTTTGTCACTAACCATCAAATTTGTGTGATTATAATTTAAATTATTTTGTACAAACTGTACCTAATATTCTCTTTTCATAGGAAGTATGAGGAGAAAAACTTAGTTCCAGTAAATTCCCCGGGGTCAACGTCATCACCTCCAACATACGTGCCTGCAAATTCGCCAAATTGACCACCCCTTCAGAGCGAAAGGAACTAACTATTTAATAATATTAGATAATTAAAGGTTATGCACATTTTGGAATATAAATTAAATTGTATAATGGTAATAATAATAATAATTCATTAATAACGAAATACAGTTCTCATGCACTTTCATGAATTAAATTTAAACTCTTTCCTATTACAAACTAATGCATATTCTTGTAAAAGACTTGCTGAAAACAAAGCAGCAGATTTTCTTTTATACTAGTTAATTTATAATAAAATGTATTTATTAATATTAATTTAATGAATTATGAAAATATGAGAAATCCAATAATTGATGGATGCTGTGCATTAAGAAACCTGATGTTTTTGAAACAGGAAAAGATTGCATATATGCTTCCTAGCTGACGGTAATCACTTTTAGCAGTTATTCTAAGTTAAGAATACGTAATGTGTATCAAATAAACAATGCAAGGATTACTTATGTAAGGCCAAAAAAATCTTGAAGTAAACCAAGGAATAAACCTCTGAATTTTTAAAGTATGGTTAGTAAACAACAATCTGTATCAATATTCTATGCATGTTCGATTGTGAAATTACTAATTATTTCTCTTTGTGCTGAATGCATAATTATTTTTTATTTAGTTATTATTGTTTTAGGATAAATAATGAATAAAATACGAACCATTTTCAATGATAAAGTTCAAAAAATGTGCAGTCAATAAATATTATGCCATCTATTAGCAACGCCGCTAAGTCGGTACTGAAACAAACTAGGGAGATATCTCTTATCATTACTCCACAGTTCTTTCCTGTTAGTAATATATACTGAATACGAGATGTCACTATGCAATACTAGCTTAGAAATTTGAATATTTTTCCTTCGTCAATACGAGGCATTGAGATATTATATTACCAACATAATTACAAGCACGTTGGGTTTGTGATGGATTTGTGGTTTCGCATGGGAGTCTGGAAGTCCCCTAACAATTAAAAACTCCTAGGAGGATGCCGCTACCTCAAGGGTAGAAACTTGCGAAACATGGCTTCTTCTCAGCAGCAGTAATTTAAAACATAACTATTATAAAATGTAAAATACCACAAAATAAATCGGTTTTTGATTAGGTAGGTAGTCGTCTATTACAATGGATTTTTACTTTTGAACTCAAAAGTGAATTATAGAAAAATGTAATTAAAAAAGTTTTTCGACATTTCTACTTACTCTTATCGCAATTTTTTTTGCGAATATCTCGCAAGTCGTGCTTTGTAGGCAGATAAGTACATTATGAGTATAAAAGTGTTTATAGCTTGATTTTCAATACATCTTATATACCGTAAGCGTCAAATTTTAATTTCGGTTTGCACTTCTATCATATGCAGAAGATGATCTTATCATATGCAGCGATGCCTGCTTGCAGGGGGGGGGGGGACCCCACGCCTTACAAATGTCCAGTGTGGCAGTTTCGCTTATGTCTATCTTTAGTTTAATTCGTCGCGCTCTTTTCCTCTTACTACTTTCCTATAAGAAATTAAAATATGTCGACCCCGGTATATATATATATATATATATAAAAAAGAAAATCAGAAGTACCTAACAGTTCTATCGAACAGCGATTTTTCGCAAATATCTCTAAATTATGCATTCTATATAGATTTATCAAGAATACAAAAGTATTTAGAGCTAGATTTGGAATAATTTTTGTATAAAAGAAATTTCATAATTGTATAATTTGAAGGGTGCATTCGTATACGAAAATCGTGTGGTGCCCACACCTCATTTTTTATAAAAACATGATGCAGATTTCAGAGTGCACATTATTAAGTTATGGTACATAAAGTATGTTTTGAGTAACGAATATCTTCAGAAACATTCTCTATCTTGCTAGGAACCATAATGTAATAAGAAGTTTTCTAATGTTATTTTTTATGAATATATATATTACTCCATATTTTTGATCCGTGTTGATAAGCCTGATGAATACAAAATTTCCATAGAAGGAGTTTTTTCTAAATTTTAAGTTGGAAAGGTTAGCTAGTATACAGGGTGTCATTAGTATCCGCTTCTTCGATTGGTTTTTGTGTTTTAAATAAAAGTGGTTGTGGCGCATATTGTAAAAATACTTTAAGCTCTGACGCACTTCCGGTTTAACCGGAAATGCACGGAACTTAATTTTTTTAAATGACACCCTATATATTTTTGGATTTTCTTGTACTGCTTTAAACTGTCTGTTCAACTGTTTTTTCTTTTTCAAAATTGAGCCAATAGTTTTCGAGTTATTAATTTTTTTTGAAAATATTTGACCAAAGCACGTGTTCAGAAAAAAATTATTTTCACATTGTTTTTAAAAGTAAGAACATTAACTTTGGTGGTGCTTGTATCCAAGAAAATTCTGCATCAATTGGTAAAGTTGCACTCGACAATACCTCAAAAAACTTTGATTTTTCAAAGCGTACTTCCTGAAAGTTTCACATACCAAAAACTTATTTTTTTTAAACGGAACATCCAGTATTTTATTGAGGCATTTTGTTCCTTTTTTTATTCTCTTTCATTTTTGTTAACAATGTCACTATAGGAGCAATTAGCGGTCAATTAAAGAACTACGGGCGTTTTGGTCAAATAATTTCAAAAAAAAATAATAACTTTAAGTGCCGTGCATTTCCGGTGAAACCGGAAGTGCGTCAGAGCTTAAAATATTTTTACAATATGCGCCACAAGCAACCATGTATATTCCACTAATCGCTTTTTCTTTTATTTAAAACACAAAAGAGCAATCGAAGAAGCGGCTACTAATGACTCACCCTGTAGTATTAAATGAAAGAGGTGGCAATAATAAAACAAAACCTTTTGATTAATTTACTATATTTCTGTATTTTTATAAATAGTGTATAAAAAAGAATTCAAAATTCTATTATTACTAAGCATATAGTTTCGGTTTTGCAGAATTTCTT